>PVJS01015200.1:0-39227 GCA_004027185.1 Glis glis
AACCGGGTCTCACGAAGTTGCGGAGGGCCTTGCTAAGGAGAGAGAGAGAGAGAGAGAGAGAGACAGGGAGAGAGAGAGCGAGAGAGCGAGAGAGCGAGAGAGCTGAGGCTGGCCGCGAACCCGGATCCTCCGGTTTCCACCTCCCAAAGTACTGGGATTACAAGCGTGTGCCACCACGCCCAGCTATTATTTTGTTTTTTAAACAGGGTCTCACTAGGTTGCTGAGAGTCTTGCTTCGTTGCTGAGGCTGTCCTCCAACCTGTGGTCCTGTCCCAGTCTCCCAAGTACTGGGATTACAGGCATGCATCACCATGCCCAGAAAATACTATTTTAAGGGATTCTCATATGAAAAGACAAGAACAACAACAAAACCCCTCAGTTTTAGGCTCTGCCTTCCGAACACAGCAAGATAAAACATATTAGGATAAAAATTGAAAGGAGGCATATTCATTTGAGATATGCAGATAGAAACGGTGAAGAATTAGCACCCTGCCCAGGGTATGGGGTATCCAGCTGTCTTGGTTTGTCCTGGACTATCAGTTTTAGCACTGAAAGTCCCACATCCCAGGAAGCCCCTCTATCCCAGGCAAACTGGAACATTGGGTCACCCTAAACTAGGTCAAATCACAAATCTCTATTCACTGCCAAAATAAATAGTCCATCCAGGTATTATTATGGTTGATACATATTACTTCTCTCCCATTTCTTTGTGTGTTAGTAAAAGAAGGGTTAACATCCTCAACCTCCCACTCAGCATTGTTGTAAGGAACGGCTTCAATTCATCACTAGGCAATTTGCAAATGTGAGATGCCATGAAATTATAAATAATAGCTTGGAAGTGATTTTAACGTAGCTAATAGACCTAACCTGGCTGACGCCAAGGTCTCGCTGTGTGACTGTTAGAGCTTTGCCTATGAAGAAAATCGAGTCCATTGTGAGCAATTTCACATTTCTTTCATTCCTGCTAATGCCAGGCCACCTCTCAGGACAATACAGGGCAACCTTGGCTCCGATTTTGTTGAACCCAGCTGGAGGCAGCCAAATTATGGGCTTCTTTTTAGGTGGAGCATATTTTTGTGGGCTGTGGGAGACCTGTAATTCTTTTTTCTTTTTTTTTTCTTCATGCAAAACCATTTATAGCCACGGGTGATGTAAAATCCGCAGGGTGCCTACAACAGTGTCATGCAACCAAAGGGCTTCCCACATGATCCATCTGGGACACAGTGGAGCCGGGGCCACGCCCGAGTCTCTGTCCACCCACTCTAACTCCACCTGCCCCCACCCCGAGCGGGACAGCAGCTGAGAGAGCCTTTTGCTTCTTTTCCCTGCTTGTGGTTCAGAGGGTTCAATTACCAGTCAGGTTTTCTTTTCATCGAGAGAGCTATTGTTTGATGCTGCGCATTCATCCATCCATAAGCACCTCAGATCTGCCTGACTCGCTAGCTTCAGAACCATGGCAACAGCAGAGTTGTGTGCAAGAGTCCCGATTAGGAGGCAGAACCCTCATTTTTAGGCCCAGCTCTGCCGTGGCCTTGCTGAGATCTTTTGGGCAAATTGCCCAACCTCACAGGGCTTCTGTTTCCTCATCTGGCCCATGAAAGGGTTGCGTGCAATTAGCTCTAAAGCACCTTTAGCCTCTAAAAGTCTAGGATTCAATGCCCAAGTGTTAACCAGTGGGGAAAATGGGATAGGGAAGAGATGCCAAGGACGGCTTAAGCGATGAGGTGGAAGGAAGATGGGCCCTGAAGAGGAAAGGTGGCCAGGATGAGATGTCCAAAGGGCTAGCCAAGGACAGACACAGTATGGAGAAAGGATTACCATGAATGCAAAAAAGATAACATCAAGAAGTTGTTTCTAAGGAAGCAACTCAGAAACCCATTAAATCGAAATGCACTTACAAATAGCCCATTTTCTAAAAAAATAACAAAATAAGTGCACTTCTATAGCTCTCGGGAGGAGACCTTGAATTTAGCAAACAGGTCTACAAATGCATGTCTTGGAAATTATTACACGTAGCCTGGCCGCGCTTAGAGGAAGCAAAAATTGTCACTATTGCTGGGACTGGCCTTCACTCTGAGCTCTACAGCCCTGGTCCTTTGTTCTTCATTTTAGGGATACAGCAATTCTACTTAACTTGGATCTGATAATTCCTATGATTATAAAGGATCTTATTAACAGAAGTAGGCTCCAGAGGAAGATTATTTACCATCAGGACTCTGGTTCCTGCTGTTATTGGTGGGCCTCAATTATTGCTATTCCTTGTACGCTAATTAAATTCTTGGGTATAATCCACAAAGAAAAATAACAATATATAGTCAATTTCAGGTTCTTTTATCCTAGGGTCCCCCAGGATCTGCACAATAGTAATAAAGACCTGAGAGCTACTTTTGTCATTTTAAAATTTGTCTTAACAACTACAAATTTCTCTGAGTCCCTCCATCCCTGAACCTCTGGATGTAGCGTCCTTCACATTCCTATGTGAAGCAGGTCCATTAGATGATGCCTGTCTAGAAACTGACTGGGGTCCAACCTCTCTTTATTCTTTCACCCCATTGCTGGCTCCCATATAATCCTGACCCTCTAGTCCCTCTAGCTACAGGCACTTCATAAATGGCATATGATAGCTATATATTTTTTAAATTCCTTTTTCTATATTTTAAAATATATTTTTTGCCAGGGCATGGTGGGGCATGCTTGTAACCCCTGTACCTGGGAGGCTGATAGCCTCAGCAATGTAGCGAGATTCTCAGCAACCTAGTGAGAACTTGTTTCAAAATAAAAAACAAAGCCAGGTGTGGTGGCACACGCCCGTAATCCCAATACTTAGGAGGCTGAGACAGGAGGATTGCAGGTTTGTGGCCAGCCTTAGCAAGTTAGTGAGGCCCTCTGCAACTTAGTGAGATCCTGTTTAAAAAAAAAAATAAAGTAGGGCTGGGGGTGAAGCTCAGAGGTAGAATGACCCTGGGTTCAATCCCCATTGTCCCCCCCCCACACACATACACCCCACACTATGTATATAGTAATCGTATATATTTATGGACTACAGCATGACATTTCAGTACATGTATATAATATGTAGAGATCACATCAGAGTAATTGGCCCATCCATCACCTCAGACATTTATCATTTCTCTTTTAAACTTTTTATTATGGAAAAAATAAATAGAAGGAGAGAGGATAGTCTAATAACCCCCCATGTTGTCAATTCATTTGACACCCAACTATATTTGAAGTCCATCCAGATCATTTTAAACATTTCCCTCCTCTATATAATGACACTAGTTTTGGAAATATTTGTGAAATGAAAACAATTGTAATAATTAATAGTCCAACAGAAATGCAGAAGGTGAAATTTTTTCTTTTGTTGAACTTCATATATATAAGCATGGTAGTAGAAAATAAGGCCAGGCATAGTGGCACACACCTGTAGTCCCAGCTACTTGGGGGACTGAGGCAGGAGACTCTCTTGAGTCTGGGAATTCGAGTCCAACCTGGGAAACAGCCCAAAAATAAATAAATTAATTAGTAATTAATTTATTACCACCACTATAGTACTGAAAAAGAAAAAGAAAAAGGTGGGTGAGAAATGGAGAGAAAAACACAACGAATGCTGTGTGCATGTACGTGTGTCACTATGAACCTCACTATGATGTATAATTACAATGCACCAATAAAAAAAGAAGTATAATATTTATTCAATAGTGTTATACCTTCCTGGTCCTTTGAACTTTGATCCTTTGGTTATAATCTGATGTAATAATATTTTGGTGTTATAAAATACATAATTATCTAGTATATATTTATCTAATAACTAATATGTGGATATTAATAAAACTTGAATGTTTACAAAAGGTTAAACTGAGGCAAGTGCTAAATCATAACACACATGTAATTTTTCATTATTTTGATTCATTTTTCAGTTTTAAAAGAATTAATAATCAAGAAAAGAAAATAAATTTCAATTTTAAAGATATTCAAAATCAGTAACATATTTCATGTTATAAACTAAAACTTTTATTTATCAATAATAACATTACACTTTGCAGTTCATTGTTTCAATATTTTTCAATTGTTAAGTACAAACACCTCAAAATATCACATAGAATGACAGAACTGGAGAAACTCAAGTTCTTTTTCTTTGATTTTTGCAATCACTGTAGTAATGTCCTAGTTAATTTCAAATCTACTTTTTAAAGACAGGAACGTGTAGTTCCACAGGGGTAAAGATGTGAACTGCCGCAGAAGTGAGTTAACCTCACTGATGACTCCAAACTAGTGTAGGCTTTTATTAACATTTAAAAATTCTCAGATCCCAGGGGGATATGCTCCCGGCACCCTTACCCTCTGCCATTTGCATATATTTTAACACACTATGTGATATAGTTGCCTGTGTCAATCTAGGAGTGGCGGGGAACCACATCCCTTCTATTTCTGTAGCCCTACCCAGGCCTTAACCTGACAGTTCCTCTACGTCTAGCATCCCTGACTTTGTTCGCAGTACTTTAGATTGGACCGGAAAATTTTGCTTTGACAATTCTGCAAAGGCGCCTGGTTTTTTGGCCATGCAAAAAGGACCTCTCATGAATCAAGTTGTCTGTTTTATCCTTCTGCTTTCCGATGGGCCAGATAAAATAAAACTCATTTCTTTTAAGACTATATTGAAAGCTTCAAGAAGCAGCCAACATATCAAAATCCTATGTGCTATCTTTCTATGAAGTGCTTTAAATCTCCAGACTTAGGAGGCATATTATCTGAACCCCATGAGACAATGGAAAGCAATTTAACCAGTTGCTTTGCTACCCTCTAAAAGAGCTACCATGTTCCCCTGGAGAAAGAGGAGGCGCCAGCAAACTGTTCAGCCAATTGCATATTTTATGGCCTGTCACTTTCAACACCCCACGAGCATCAACCAGGACATCAAATGAAAAAGAGATTAACTCAGGGAAATTTCGATAATAGCCGCAACATGGAGAAAACCAGTTGAGAGCCACGATGTGGATAAGGACAGGTAGGCAGGACTAGATGAAAACAGGTGAGGATAGCTAAAAATTTAGCCCATGTCCAGACAAATACTCTTTACATACTTATTCAATATTTATATAGTGGGAAAAACTATTTTTAAATTTCCATTTGAGAATTTAGTGTGATGGGAGTACATCTACAGTACATTTTAGCCAGTGGTATAAAAAACTCTCTGGTAGAGACCTGCATTAATTGACACCATATAGGCAATGTATTCTATTGATGTTTCACTGTCTATTATTAATTGATGCCCTGGGCGTCTACCCAGCAGTACACTCCTTAATCCAGATTTTGATCAGGAAAAAGGAAAATGTAATTAGGAGCTCAGGGTGGAATAGTATGAGCCTGGTGGACTATGGGCAATGTCCTTGTTTTTTGTTTCTGTTTTCTCATTTTCTTTTATTAATTTTTTTTTTTTTTGGTACTGGGGATTGAACCCAGGTGCACTCTACCACTGAGTTAACATCCCCAGCTCTTTTTATTTATTTTGAGACAGGGTTTTGCTAAGTTGTCGAGGTTGGCCTCAAACTTGTCATCTTCCTGCCTCAGTCTCCCAAGTAGCTGGGATTGCAGGCGTACACCATGGCATCCGGCTTTTTATTTTATTTTGTTGTTGTTGTTTTAACTTCTTTGCTTTACATACCAAAGCAGAGAGTTACATGGCCACTGTTAAATATACCGGAAAACTTGGCAACCTTATGTTAGTTCTTTTTTTCAAGGTCTTTAAGATGTATGCTACAGTTATTTATTGCTTGGTACTGCAGAATTGATTTGATACACTCCTCAATCAGTTTCCATATCTAAACCAATTCATAGACTCAGAGTTCCTTGAACATAAGCGAGATTGGGCAATTTTGAAAATCACTACAACAAATGCAACAAAAAGATACTCGGAGCCTTCCATAAGGAGTCTACATTCACTTATGAGGCTGTCCTTGCATAGGAAAAATGGGGAAATCCATGCTTTATGGAATTATGAGACACTGGATCTGTAGTATATTGAATAAAATCCCCCAAAATTCATGTGTACCTGGAACCTCAGAATGTGATCTATTTGGAAATAGGATCTTTGTGTTAGGTAGTTCACAGATGGGGTCAGCTGGAACAGACTGGAAGTTTACCTGCAGAGCCTCGCTCATCTTGACCCCCTCCCCGGTGGGTAAGGGGACGGAAAAGCAACTCAAGGTCACTAAGGTGCGACATGAAAAGGGCAGTCAATCACCCAAATGTAATACGTGAAAAGGAGGTGTCCAGAGAGACTATGAGACCCGACACGTGGAACATTCCACGCTGCTTTCCTTTCCTGGAAAGGACTCGACTCTGGAGCATAATGTAAGCCCCTGCCCCAGGCCGCCTTTCCATTCCGGAGAATGGCCCATTCCGGACGCTCTCCCCTGGAGTGTGGCCCTCTCCTCTCCCTTCCCGGCCTTTCTCACATGGTGACTTCACTTCTCTAAATAAAGCTCCTGTCTTCTCCATTTGTGCTTTCTGTTTGAATGCTTTCCAAGCAGACAAGCAAGGACTGAGGTTGTGTGAGATAATTTTAAGATCCCCCACCCGGTAACATTTGCAGATGGAATTAGAAGGTAAGGATCAAGGTGAGATCACGCTGGATTGAGGTAGAACCCAAAGCCAGTGGAAGCATCCTGACAAGACACAGAGATGTAGGGATGAAGGCCATGCGAGGATGGAGGCAGAGACCGGGGGTCTACACCGCAAGCCAAGGAACGCCAGGGCTGCCAGGAGCCACCCAAAGCTGGAAGGGGTGAAGAAGGATCCTCCCCGAGCACCTTTGGAGGGAGGGTAACTCTGCCAATACCTTAATTTTGGACTTCTGGCCTCAAGAACTATGAAAGAATACATTTCTGTTGTCTAAAGCCACCAAATTTGTGGTACTTTGTGATGGCAGCCCTAGGAAATTACTATAGGTTTCACTTTGAAGCAAATCCCTGAGGATCCAGCAATCCATCAGAGGGATTTATGGAGGTCAGGTAATAAATGACATTTTGACCCAGGGCCACCTACAGTGAGCCCAACAGATCCATGGACCCACTGTGTGGTTGTTGCCCAAGTTCCTGAATATTTAATTGGAGCAAACCTGCTAGGCAGCTGACTGAATTGTCACACTGGTGTCCTGCCCCAAGGAGTGGTGGCTCTTACTATAGGCTAAGTGGAGTGTCTTGGAGCATCCTCTCCTGATCGGAATAGTAAACCAAAACCAATGCTGCATCCTTGGGGAGAATTGCCAACTTTAGCAACACCAAAGAAAGAGCCCAAGACCGGGTTACTATCGCATCTCCATTTGGCTTCCTATTTGGACTGTGCAGGAGGTAGATATGGCCCAGTGTGGCATTACCCTGTGGCTTAGAAGTTCCTCTATGGGTGTCTCAATAAGAAAAGAAACCCTAGAAGCAACGACTACTGAAATCAATTTTTTTTCTTGCTGGGGATTGAACCCAGACAAGTTCTACCACTGAGCTACATTTCTAGCCTTAATTTTTTTTTTTATTTCGTGCCAGGGTTCACAAAGTTACCTAGGCTGGCCTTGATCTTGCAATTCTCCTGGTTAGCCTCCAGAGTAACTGGGATTACAGGCATGCACCACCACACCTGGACTGAAATGGTTTTATTTTATAGTTCTACATGGTTGACCTACATCAGAAATGACTTTGTATAACCTATGCCTTTACTGGCTATGTTGGCAGAGAGAACATTTTACTCCGTAAATTCACCACTTCCTTATTTTATAAGATGTTGTAACTTTGCCCTCCACCAAGTTAGGTTAGTATATATCTTACGTAGTCAAGCTCCTTTTAAAAAGAGTGGACATAGCCAGGCGTGGTGGCGCACGCTTGTAATCCCAGTACTTGGGAGGCTGAGACCAGAGGATCCGGGTTCGTGGCCAGCCTTAGCTACTTAGTGAGGCCCTCTGCAACTTAGTGAGACCCTGTTTCAAAATAAAGAATAAAAAATAGGGCTGGGGGTGGAGCTCAGAGGTAGAATGCCCTGGGTTCAATCCCCATTACCGCAATAAATAAATAAATAAATAAATAAGAGTGGACATTAAGAACTAAGACTGTAGCTCAGGAGCAGAGCACTTACCTAGCATATTCAAAGCCCTGGGTTTGATCTCTAGCACTAAAAAGAAAAAAATATATATATATATCCACACACATATATATATGGTAAGTTATGTTTTAATATCTGCTTAGTCCAACTCATTTTTTAATATCAGGGAATACTATGCTTATTTTTTTTAAGGTTTGATATGGAAAGTCATGTTAGGGTAGGGAAGATTTGCATTGGCTTTTCTACTTTCAGTTCTCCAGTGGGGTTTGAGTCACTGTGTTCTAGCCTCAATGAACTAGTGATAAGAAGAAAGGGCACAGAAAGGTTATCAGGAGCCAGGGTTATCTGGTATATTTGCTCTGCTCTCCCCTGGCACCTCTCGGTGGTTGCTCCTCCTCTTTTCTATCTGCCCTGTTTTTCTTTTTTGTTAGTTTTGTTTTGTTTTTTGCCAGCATACTGCTGAAATGGGAGCTCAGAAGGTATTTGACTGAGGGAATCTGGAAAAGCCAAACGTACACTTCCGTGGTAACCAGGTGCTTAGTGGCCACTCCAGCTACCGATGTGGCAAGAAGTGGGGCGGAGCCAGGAAGTCTGTTGCAGAGATGAAGTGGGCCCCAGGGACCCGGCATTCACTGTCAGGACAATCCAGCCAGGGCGACAGGTGGTGTTGCCGAAGGTGGGTGGAATACACAGCAGGGATGGGGGAACAAGAGATCCATGGAGACCAGCCATGCAGACAGCTCTGAGCACTGGGTTGTCTGGCAGCACAGAGCAGGAGCTTTGCACGGGCCGATGGAGTGCTGGGTACTGTTTTGGTTTGCATTCTCATTGCCGGGACCCCGAATACCTGATGACCACAATTTAGAGGAAGGAAGACTTATCTGCTCACAGATCGGGAGGTTTTTCAGAGGTTTCCTTCCATGTTAGGCTGGACCACATCTGCGGTGCTCAGGGCAGGGCAGCGGGAAGCAGAGAGCACGAGCCGAGGGACCCTGCTCTCTCACCATGGAGGCCAGAAGCAGAGAGACAGACAGACAGACAGATACTGGGGGTGAGGGGTATATATAGTTCCCAAGGCCGCACCCCCAGGGACCCTTCTCAGCAACCAAGCCCCACCTCCAACATGGCTGCCTTGTCTATGACAAGAGGTCGTGGAACATTCTAAGTTCAAACCATAACAGGCACTCAGCCAGGCTGAAGCTGTCTGAGAGGCCCTTCCCGTCCTTGCCCAGCCCGGTCCGTGAGAAGCTGTAGGTCCCCCAGCAGCCTAAGCAGGAGGATGAAACCACAAGTCAGATCAGTGAGTATAGTCATCATAATTAAAAATCTCTTGGGATGAGGATTCTTTTTTCTGCTTTGGCCTTCCTAGACTGTCCAAGGGTCAGCAGGAAGACCATCAGAGCCCCATCAGAGCGCTGACAGCAGGCTTGTCTGCGCCCTCCAGCCACTCCTATTTCTCCCTTAGGTTTAGGAACATGGTGCTCAGCCAAATTGTCAAGTAGGTCATTTATGAGTCTGTCTCCTTCCGCCTAGTGCCCAGGACCCTCTGCTGTCTCTGCTTTTCCCAGTAAAGAAGGGAAGAATGTGATCTTTGTCCTTTCCACTTTGACCTCGGCAGCAAGGCTGCTAAGCAGTCTAGAGATCAGCAGGTGTGGAGATAGGCGGATTAGTCTGCAAGGACTCATCGGAGTTCTTATTTTCTTTTCAGGACTGACCAGGGAAGCTGAATCGACTGCTATTCTGGGCAAGAAGAAATACAACCATGTATGGAACTCCCGAGCTGGTGAGGTCTGGCACGCTTGAGTGAGGTGGCTAGGCTGTGAATGACATGACCTAGACAGGTGTCAGGAAGGGCACTGGAGTGCTGAGGGTCTCAGCTATGATGTCCCAAGGGGTCCCTTGGGACCAAAGATAATGGAGGGTGTATCTCTTGCATCTTAGAGCTTTGAGAATGCTGTAACTCAGGGATCTACGCAGTCCTAAGTCAAGCAGGGGAACAGGGGGAGGGAGGGGCAAGTTGGATAAACCAGAAAAGAAAGTCTGGTCACCAAAGCAAGGAAGCAATGGGGGCTGATATCAGGTCCTGAGTGTCTAGCCAAGGTGTTCAGGGAACACATGCTATTCGGTAACGGAGAAGGTATGCACACGGAGAGGTGGTCAGCACACGTGGGAATCACAGCAGGTTTATCTGAGCTGTCAAAGTGGGATGTGTGCTCAGCCCACTACCATTAGAGGGACACAGAGAGACAGAGTGACAGAGTGGAAGAAATAGCGGAGGCAGTTCCATGCTGAGCGTTTTCATCTGGTGAAAGACTGATTTCCTAGTTGCAAAGATGGAATTGAAGGCATGTGCTTTTTCCTCTAGCCAAGTGGTCCTTCACAGGCCATTAGACACCTGTAAATAAAAATGCTGCTTCGCTGCTATGTCCCTTGGTCTCCAGATCTGATCTGACTGGTGAGAAAGAGTTCCCTAGTCCACAGGAGAGTAAAACCTCCCAGTGCTTGCCACTCCCAGCAGGGTAGGGCTCATGCTCTTGGCAGAGGTTATTTGTCAGCCCAGCCTCCTGCAGGCCCCTGGATGGCCTGGGTCCACCTCCTGGAAAAGGGAACAACGAGTCAGCAAATTACCACGGGTTTAACAGGAACAGCCCAGGGGTTCATGTTCTGTTACCTCGGGCTTCCAGAATGAAAGCCAAAGATTTCTTTCTTTTTTTTTTTTTGCGGTACCAGGGATTTAACCCAAGGGCGTTCTACCTCTGGGCTACACTCCCAGCCTTATATTTTTTTCTTCTTTATTTTGAAATGGTCTCACTAAGTTGCAGAGGGCCTTACTAAGTAGCTGAGACTGGCTGCAAACCCGGATCCTCCTGTCTCAGCCTCCCAAGTACTGGGATTATAAGCATGCGCCACCACGCCCAGCTCAGAGATTCTTTTTTGAAGGACTAATGGAGCATTCACAGCCTGGGCCACCAGGCATAGGATGACCGTATCAGTCATCATTCAAGCTAGACACTGTTGAGAGTGTAGGGGCACTATGAGTTATGTTGACAAAACAAGTGTTAACTTGGACAATCGAGCTCTAGAGCCACTCAATTCATACACAGTAACCCAATCCTTTCAATCTCATTTGAAAAAGCTAGTCATACTTCTAAGTTCAAACACAGTATTTGGGTCTAAAGTAGGATTGCAGATAAAATACTAGATGCATTGCTAAAGTGCATTTTCAGATAAATATGTGTGTAGTCTAGGTCCTAAATACTTCATGAGATGTTGCAAAGAATTATCACTGTTTATTTGACATTAAAATTTAACTGAGCATCCTGTATTTTTTATTTGCTACTGGCAACCCTAGTGTGAAGTTAAATCACTGTGTTACACCCTAGTTCCATGATCCTAGTTCCATGATCCTGCTCACAATGTAAGGCTTTTAGTCTTCAACTGATTTAGGGCATAGTTTGGTTGTCAAAAAGAGAAAGTGGAGGGGACTGTCCTAATTAACCCAGTCACCTGAGCTTCTGAATTTAGCTCCCTTAAACTCCTCAGGACTAGGAGTGGGGTAGGATTAGCTTCCTGTGCTGAGCTGAGCTGAGCCAGTCAGCGAGAGGCAAGGAACCAGGTGGATCACATCTTTTCCTGCTTGCTGTTTACCTTTGCTTGCTCTTCTAGGCCAGCGGTTCTCACCCCTGGCTGCATGTGAGAATCTCTTAGGGGCCTTTTAAAAGCCACTCATGCTTGGACTCCTCTCCAGGCCAATTAAATGGGCATCTCTAGGGGTGAACACTCTGGCATCCATGGGTTTCAAAGCTCCCCAGGTGATTTGCATGTTCTAACAAGAACTATGGTCCTATGCCCTCACTTTGATCCCAGCCTATTGGGGTTGCTCCAACAGACGCTGCTTGCTCTGTAGTCTCGCCATGGAAGGTTGCTGCTTTAAGGCAGCTCCCTGAAAACTACTCCGTGGTTCCTGCCATGGAAGGTCGCCGCACTAGGCAGCTTCCTGAAAATTGTTCCGTGGTTCCAGCCACGGAAGGTCGCTGCACCAGGCAGCTTCCTGATCAATAGTCTTCTCGCACAAAAATGACACGAAGTTTGATATAATAATTTGCAGAATAATTACATTTAATAATCTGGGGGGTTGGGGAGGAGATAGAGATGACAAATTCTCCTGCCTTATGTAGTCAAGGCCTTTCTTATATAGAGGCTCAAACAAAGCAAACGGGAAGAAGATCATAAGTTAAGACCAGGGAGTGGCAAACACAAGTTAAGACCAGGGAGTGAAAAGGTGAACATTTCAGGGAGAATAGGAGGTCATCAATGTCCAGCTTTCGGTCCCATTCAGTCCAAGGAAGCGTGTGTGTGTGTGTGTGTGTGTGCACAATTTCCACTTAGCACGTGCTGTGTACATGGTTAAGCCAGTCCAAAATAGTAACCTCATTGCGAGGGTTAAGATGGCCCCCAACACCAGCCGCCTCAGCTCATCTCGTTTGATTTCTATCCTTCAGATACCCTGCATGTAGGATGGGTCACTTTACAATCCAGAAAATATGGCTAAAACATGCATTCCGTGTCAGAATGGTGGCACAGATGGGATCGGCCCTTGTCCATCTAGAACCCTGTTGCGTGCAGACTTGGGCTCTGTCCCTCCTCCCTCCTGCTCCAGCCTCTCTCCGCCTTCAGCATTCCCTTCTGCTCCTGGGGCAGAGCTCATCAGCATCCAGTGCGCAGCTGGTCTCCTCCTCCCAGGCCCATGCAGTGGCTGGTCTCTTTGGCTTGGACTGAGACCCCCTCCAGGGAACTGCCACTGCAGGCCCTGCTGGTGACACTGGCCATTGTCCAGGGGTCCAGCAATCTGGCTTCTGCCCCAGGGGGCCAAGTCCCAGACATTTAGCCACTGGAAAAAATTCCAAATTTTGCATTTCCAGAGGAGGGATTGGTGAGCCCTTGAAGGATGGTATGTCAAAGTGCCAATTTCCAGCCGGGCATGGTGGCACACGCCTGGAATCCCAGTACTTGGGAGTCGGAGGCAGGAGGATCACAGGTTTAAAGCCAGCCTCAGCAACTTAGCAAGACTCTATTTCCAAATAAAAAAATAAAATAGGACTGGGGGTGTAACTCGGAGGTAGAATTCCCCTGGGTTCAATCCCTAGCACCAAAACAAAAAGAAAAGCAAAGTGCCAACTTCCTTATAGCAGGCTGGAGAAGAAAAGGTCAGCAGAGGCTTGCTTTCCAACTGGTCATCAGAAGGGCCTAGCAGTGGCCCCCACTCCCACATGTCATGACCATGGACTCCCCAACTCCCTGCGTAATGCAACCCCATGAACTCTGATGAGCTTTGAGCAAGGACCATCTCAGAGCCCCAGCAGGGTGTAGCAGCAGCTTTTGGATTCTTCATTCATTGAGTCTTACCATGTGCCACATACTAAGCCATCCGCTCAGTGGACACTGGTGAATCCAACAGCTGTGGTCCCTGAAACCTAGGACTCTTACCACCTATTCACAGATAATTGGAACTAAGAAGAATACAGAGGAAAACTGGGCTGGAAACACTTGAGCAGAATGAGCGTGAGACTGAAGTGCCCGAACACACAGTGCTTTTTAAATGTAGCCTTTCGCTCAGCCAAGGAGCAATGCAGTGATCTCCTTAAGGTGCAAGGCCACACGCTCGAATTATTTAATCAAACAATAGGCTAGCGCAAATGGAGCTATTGCTCTCACCCCACTATTTACACAGCAGCTACCAATCTGTTCAGACAGCATCCCGGGCACTCACAACTGTCTGTGGAACAGATGCACAGGAGCGGCCGCGCCTCCCGCCAGGGTTGCATTGAAAACAAGAACAAGTTCAGCATCTAAGGCTCCTGCAGATGCACAGGCTGCATCTTCAGTCTGTGCCCAGAGGCAGCAGCCTCTCCCCAGCTCTGCTCTCCGAACAATAATGATTTTTTTGGACGCATACTAAGGAGGGTTTGCACTGAATTATTAAACAATGAGCATGGAAGGATATGTTTTCTTTGACCTCAGTACCAGTCAGAGTTTTCTTGGACCCGTGCAAAGATATGTATAACACTGAAGCAAATGGAGTCAGAATACTGTATTTTACAAACTTTTAAAACCCCATGCCCTCTGAACAACTTAAGACATCTCACGTTCTCGTCTCATTTTCTGAAATTCAATATAAATTAAATATCAGGGGGGACAAAAAGCACAAGAAGAAAGCACCACTTTGTTTTCGAGCCAGGCCTCCACTCCGGCCCCCTTGGGATTCTGGAGGGTGAGTCTGTGGCCGTGCAAACTCCCACCCCGCCTCCGGGTCCCGAGAATCATTGTTCTAAATGGTAAATCGACATTTTTCATGTTTACTCATGGGTAACTTGCCATTGGCATTTTCAGCTGTAAACATCTTCTTTGCGAAATAAAGTATGAGATGTGACTAATGAAATAATGAAGCGGAATTTAAACAAATAAAACAAGACTTTGTGCAGCAAATGAGCATCGCGCCTTTGAAGTGGCCACATTATAAGGTCGAAAAAAATTTACAGGGTCCTCATTTTGGGTGGCATAGAGAGGGGAAAAAAGCATGAATGTTGGAGGTAGGTGACCTCTACAAATTGGGTTTTGTCACTTTTTGTCCGTTGCCATCTTGACCAAGTTTTTTTTTTTTTGCGGTACTGGGGATTGAACCCAAGGCCATTCTACCTCCGAGCTACACCCCCAGCCCGATTTTTTATTCTTTATTTTGAAACAGGATCTCGCTAAGTTGTAGAGGGCCTCATTAAGTAGCTAAGGCTGGCCGCGAACCCGGATCCTCCAGTCTCAGCCTCCCAAGTACTGGGATTACAAGCATGCGCCACCAAGCCCGGCTTGACCAAGTTGTTAAACCTTTTTTCAGTCTCAGTTTCCTCATTGGTAAAATGAGAAAAAGAATAACAGAAAATAAACATAAAGTGTCTGCACATACCAGGTTGCCCAATGAATAGGTTGGGTTTTGTTGTTGTTGTTTTATGATACTGGGGATTGAAGCCATGGGCTACACCCCAGCCCTTTTTTATTTTTTACTTTGAAACAGGGTCTCACTAGGTTGCTAAGAGTCTTGCTACATTGCTGAGGCTGTCCTCGAACTTGCGATCCTCCTGTCTCAACCTCCTACGTACTGGGATTACAGGCATGTACCACCACACCCGGCTATGAATAGTTTTTAATATCATAGCTATCACTAATGACATGTCCTTTTGAATTGCATTGGAAGATCTCTGAGAGTGATTTAAAAAAAATTCTCTAAGTTTTAAAAGTCAAATTAGGAATATAAAAGTAGTTAATAAGTAGCTGGCAATTCTACTTTTTGGTGGGAAAAAAATTGTTGCTATAGTCACGAGCCCAAGATTTTATGTGGTTCATTAAGTGACTCTGAAGTTAACTCCAAAAGATGTTTCCAAAATGTTCCAGAGGACCACATTATCCTTGGAATTATACATGGGCTTGCTGGGTGGCCACTTTGAAGAGGATCCTGCTCCTTTGAATGTTCAAGTGAATCGTGCGATGTTAGAGAAATTCTCTTTGCTTTATGGTCACACCACATATATGGACCTTGTTAAAAAAAATTATTGCCTAATTATTGCAAATCTGTCCCATCACTTCCTCTTTGTCCAGATACATGTCTTCCTTCTTAGAACAGTGATGTATAGTAACCAGAGACACTGTTTTCAATTTCATCCCTTCCATTCCTGAACCTTTGTAATGGATGCAGGAAAATTAGACTCAGCCCTGCTACAGAACTACCATGATTATTCCAGTTTCAGGGGCTTTCAGGTTCCCATTTTCCTCATCTCACCCCAGATGCCTGGCATACGCGATAGCAGCAAAAACAAAGTCTGCTGCGTTTTTGGAATGTTATTAATGCTTAAGCAGCGAAGGATGATCGCAACAGCTGAGAGAGAGAGAGAGAGAGGGAGAGAGAGAGAGAGAGATCTTCACCCCCCCACACACACACATTTTTCTTTTAAATCCAGAGAGCAAAGAGAACTATGTCCGGAAGAGTCCCCCATGCACTCTTTATTCACTAATTTCCCTCTGCCTGCCACTCCACCATGGGGTCTCTATTTCCCCATAGGAAAGCCACTTTAGGACTTAGACAATGATATTACACAATAGAAATATAAATCCCATGTTTGTCTAGGATAATTTAAATGGCACTGCTGAACTCCACCCTTCCTCCCATTAACAACATCAGAAAGGGAGTCAGCCAGGGGCGAAATCATCTGTTATTGTCTCTGAGCGGATTGTAAGCTTGCTCCCCTCCAGGGTCTCCTAGGGTTTTTAAGTAGAAAGGTGTTCATCCAACTGAAAAAATGTTATGTCTATAAGCAAATTAAAATTCAGCATGTCTAGCAATTCACGTTTTAAAAGGATGAGAAAATGCAGCATGAAATGTGAATTCGTGTGCTATGGAAGGAACTTCTGAACCTTTCCCTGTCATTTTGAAGCCTTTAAGAAGCTCTTACAATGTTGAATTCTAAGTCATTCTCTTATTTCTGGGACTCGAAGACAGCTCTCTGAGCGTCACATATATGAAATCATAAACGGAGGTACTTTGAGCTCAGTGGAAGAAACATTTGCCTTCAACACAGACAATTCTGCTTCTCTAATAAAATCATATCATGCCTCTTTTCTAGAAGGTTCTATCTGCCCTTCTCCTTCCCTAGAGTTGATGGGATTTATCCCCTACAGTCAGTGTGGTTGGCTACACCAGGGCTTAGTGGATTTGTCTGGTGTGTCGGGAGATTGGTTCCAGGGGGATTGAGCAAATAAGTAAACATCTTGAGCATAATGGAAGCCAGGTCTCTCATTATTGAAGAGATCTACACTTGAGTTATGAATATAGAAAGAAGGAAGTCTAGAATAAACCCTATGGTGTTAGGTTAGACTGAAGGTATTAGTGTGAACTCCTGGTTTTTAATGTAAATAAGTAGATGAATGAGCCGGGCGTGGTGGCACACATTTGTAATCCCAGTACTTGGGAGGCTGAGACAGGAGGATCGCCAGCCTCAGCAACTTAGTAAGGCCCTCTGCAACTTAGTGAGACCCTGTTTCAAAACAAGATAATAAAATAGGGCTGGGGGTGTAACTCAGAGGTAGAATGCCCCCGGGTTCAATCCCCAGTACCATAATAAAAATAAATAAATAAACAAACATAGTCTTATGTGTATTTTATGTGTATGTATTTAGGTCCATATATGCATGTACACATCTATCATCTATCTATTTAAGTTCCTAGCTGGATTTGCCCGGGGTGCCTGGAAGTAAAGACACCAAAGCAGCAAAGAGCATACCTACCATTCACATCTCATTTTCTAAATCTCCTTCTCCCTTAAAGAAGAAACAGGGCTCCTTTAAGGAATGGCTGATTCCAGGGTGTGGTAGGTTTAAAACTGGCCCACTCAAAGACATCCACATCCTACTCCCTGGAACCTGGAAATGTTACCTTATTTGAGCCGGGGGTGGTAGCACATGCCTATAATCCCAGTACTTGGGAGACTGAGACAGGAGGAATGCAGGTTCGAGGACAGCCTCAGCAACATAGCAAGACTCTCAGCAACCTAGTGAGATCCTGTTTCAAAACAAAAAATAAAGTAGGGCTGGGGGTGTAGCTCAGAGGTAGAATGCCCCCGGGTTTAAACACACACACACACACACACACACACACACACACACGCATACACACACACACATACACACACACACACACACACACACACACACTACCTTATTTGGAAAAAAATGTTTTTGCAGATATGATTAAGTTTGTTGTGATGAGAGTATCCTGGATTATCTGGGTGGCCCTAAACACCATCACAAGTGACCTTAGAGAGACAGAGAGATTATAGACAGAGGAGGAGGAGGAGGCCATATGGCCCGGGAAGCCGAAGTTGAAGTAGTTCAGACACAGGTCTACAAATGCCTGCAGCCATCCCCAGGAGAAAGAGGCAAGGAACTGACTCCCCCAGAGCCTCTGGAGGGAGCGCAGTCTCCCCAACACCTAAATTTCAGCCCAGTGATACTGATTTCAGATTCTTGGCTTCCAACTTTTGAGAGAATAAATTTCTGTTGTTCTAAACCACCAAATTTGTGATCATTTGCTGTAGTAAGCAGGAAGCTAAGCAACAGGTCTGCAGTTGGGGACGTTCAGGATGACCCTGAACATCTCATCTTGCCAGAAAGTCAAGTAATGCTCATGAATGATACGGACAGGTAAAAAAGACATGGGGACCAGCTTGAAGGGGCTTCCACAGACCAAACTGAGGACAAGTGAGAGTCAAAATAACTGTCAAGAATAAGCTATGAACCATTTTGATGTGAGACTATAACGCACCATAAAAGTATTAAAAATAAAATAAAAGTGCAAGTGTGCAGATTTTAAAAAAAGAATAATATATTATAATCTGCTATAGATGCAATAGAAGTCCAAAGTGACATAAACAAATGAATACAATTTTTTTTAAAAAAGAGAAAATTTTACCTCACAGATGAATACCTGCTAATAAACGAAGAATGAAGGAATTTGGAAATGACCATTTGGCAATCATCATAATGAAAACCGATTCAGGCAAGAATCCTCAGTGGATGCAAGCATTAATGGGTGAAAGTTTGATGAAAAAAGGGCTACTTACAACATGCTTATTAATTCCTTATTAATAAGTATAAAATGCTTACTAATTAACTAACTTTTCTGTAGAGAAACTTGGCAGTCACCGCCTTAACTAAGTGCCCAGATTTAACAGCACCAGTAATGGGACAAATTGACATCGTAAATGGACAAAGTGACACGTCGATACAAAAACACTGAGAAGAACATGGCTCTGTGGCACTTGGGACCCAAATGTGTGACCTGGAGCTCATCAAGAGGAAACATCAGACAAACCCAAATTGAGGAATGTTCTGCAGAATAACAGGCTGTGCTCTTTGAAAATGTCAAAGACATGCAGAAATGAGGCTGAGACCCAACCACTGAATGCATTGTGTGACCCGGGATTGAATTTCCGGACCCATAAAGGCTATTATTCAGATAGACAGCAAAATTTTAATGTTGTTTGTGAATTAGATGTTAGCCTTATATCAGTGCATGTATTACCTTTCTATAGGAGAATGTTCTTGCATTTAGGCTCTGCATAATTAAGCATTAAGAGATAATGGAACATTATGTCTATAATTTCCTCTTAAATTGTTCAGAAAAATTATGTGTATAAATACACAGAGAGAAGGGAAGAGAAATGTAGTAAAATTTTAACAATTGAGGAATCTGGGTCAAGGGCATATAGGACTTCTTTATGTTCTTAGAATATTTTTATAAGTTTGAAATTGTTTCTAAATAAACAGTTAAAAAGAAAACAATGTCATTATTCTACCCTGGCGCCTTATTACTTCCATTCAAGGAATACTTAGGGGAGCCCACAGCATTATTCAGAAAAGTGAAGTTGGAGCCAGGCGCTGTGGCACACGCCTGGAATCCCAGTACTTGGGAGATAGGAGATAGGAGAATCGCAGGTTCAAGCCCAGCCTCAGCAACTTAGCGAGGCCCTCTGCAGCTTAGTGAGACCCTGTTTCTAAATAAAAAATAAAGTAGGGCTGGGAATGCCCCCGGGTTCAATCCCCAGTACCACACACGAAAGAAAGAAAGAAAGAAAGAAAGAAAGAAAGAAAGAAAGAAAGAAAGAAAGAGTGAAGTTGGTTTACCTCCGATTTAAAAAGAATCAGCAATGACAACAGGTAGAAACCATTGCTTCTACCTTTGCTGTGGAGTGGGGTGCCTGCTAATGGAAGTTAAATGTCATTTCTCTTTTGAAAGACAAAAATGTTCTAAAATTAGGTTATGGTGATTGCTGAATAACCCTGTGAAAGACAATGAATTGTCACCTTGAATGAGTGAATTATATGGTGTGGGAATTAAAACCTCAATAAAGCTACTAAAATCATTGCTGTTGCGTTCCTCGCCCCACACCCAGCCACGATTCTTGATTCTTTACAGTTGGAGTAAGGAAGCCTGTGACAGATGGTGATGGTTTAACAACTGGATAAGTAGAGAAGACATTCGTGTGTGTGTGTGTGTGTGTGTGTGTGTGTGTGTGTGTGTGTGTATTACTGGGGATTGAATCCAGGGGCATTCTAGCTCCGAGCTATGTCCCCAGCCCTTTTTATTTCATTATTTTTAAACAGGGTCTCCCTAAGTTGTAGAGGGCCTTGCTAAGTTGCTGAGGATGGCCTCAAACCTGTAGTCCTCCTGTCTCAGCCTCCCAAGTATTGGGATTACAGGCGTGGGTCACCATGCCAGGCTGAGAAGACATTCTTATTCTGGAGGGGATGGGAACCAAAAGAACAAAAGGAACCTTTCAGAACAGCTAAGGAAAGAGTATTAGGGGTCTTTGAGCCCTGCCCTCCAGCCTCAGTTGTCATTTTCTGTCTCCCCCCTCAATAAAGTACACGATCCCTGGGTGACCTGACCCTTTTCTTTGTGTGTGTGTGGGGGGAGGTGTGTACTGGGGATTGAACCCAGGGGCATTCTACCTCTGAGCTATACCTCCATTTTTTTTTAATTTTAACTTTTTTTTTTTGAAACAGGGTCTTACTAGGTTGCTGAGAGTCTCGCTAAGTTGCTGCAGCTGGTCTCAAACTGCAATCCTCCTGTCTCGGCCTCCCAAGTACAGGTGTGTACCACCACACCTGGCCTTTTCTATGGCTTCAACACCCTCCTGTAGGTTGATCCCTGTCTGTGTGATTTAGGATTAAATTTTGCTGCAAGTAAGAGAAAACTAAAATACTGGTGGCCTCAGAGCTCAAACAAAAGGGAAGTTTTGAACTGTTTTCTTTCTCATAATAAAAAGTCTGAGTAAATGGTCCCAAAGCTCCGTGAGGTCGGATAAGCCTTCTCTGGGCTTCAGGTCTCCCAGGTCAGGTGCTGTGCCGTTCCAGGAAGCATTAGACACATGTTCCATGTGACCGGCTCCTCCTGGAGTAGTGCCAAGTGACCGGCCTGCCCCGGTGCTGCTCTCTGGTTCTCTAAGTAGCTTCAACCTTGCTGTCTAAGATGGCAGTGTCGGTCTTCCCAGCAGGAAAATGTAGGGACTGATGTAAAAGAGGAGGTGTAGGGTACACAGGGGTTGAATGTTAAGTAAAATTTTAAAACTTCTCATAGGCTGGGCATGGTGGTGCACGCTTGTAATCCCAGTACTTGGGAGGCTGAGACAGAAGGATTGCAGGTTCACAGCCATCCTCAGCAATTTAGTGAGGCCCTCCACAACTTAGCGAGACCCAGCTTCGAAACAAAAAATAAAATAGGGCTGGGGTTTTAACTCAGAGGTAGAATGCCAGCTGGGCATGGCGGCGCACGCTTATAATCCCAGTACTTGGGAAGCTGAGACAGGAGGATCACAGGTTCGAGGATAGCTGCAGCAAATAGTGAGGCTTTCATCAACCTAGCGAAACCCTGTTTCAAAATAAAAATAAAATAGGGCTGGGGATGAAGCTTGGAGGTAGAATTCCCTGGGTTCAGTCCCTAGTGCCACAAAAAAAAAAAAGAAAAGAAAAAAGAGGTAGAATGCCCCTTGGCTCAACTCCCAGTACTCCCCCCCCCACACACACACAAAGAACTTCTCACAGGACATGAGCACTTCGGTTTCATTGTCTAGACCTCGTCTTAGTCTTAAGACCAGACCCAGTGGCCGGTGAAACTGGGCAATGCGGTTTGCATTCCAGGTGGCCACAGTGAAGCAGGGTGGGGACCAAGGCACAGAACCCTACTATCATGAAATAAAAGGTAATACTATTGAAAGCTGGGTGTGGTGGCCCAGGCCTATAATCCCATGACTTGGGAGGCTGAGACAGGAGGATGGCAGGTTCGAGACCAGCCTCAGCAACTTAGCGAGACCCTGTTTCAAAACAACAACACCAAAAAACTCGGGCTGGGGGTGTAGCTCAGATGTAGAATGCCCCTGGGTTCAATCTCCAGTACCAAAATAAATAAATGAATATGAAATAAAAAAATAAAAGGTAATAATATTGGGAGACAATTAGCAGTCTTCGTCGCTCTTTCCAGCCCATCTGTGCGTCCTATCATCTCCTGGACATCTCCGTACAGATGACTCACAGATGATAAAACTGCATCTGCACTGAACGGAAGCAGCAGGTGATGCACCCCGCTCTCAGCCCAGCGCTGCTCCCTCTCCTACCATGTCCCTGTCAGTGGAAGCCAGTCGTCCACCTGGTTGGATGGGATCATCTTAGACACTTTCTTCTCCTTCGCCGCCTGCCCTCTATGCTCTTTAGCTCAGACTTTTTTTTTTTTTTATTCTGGTCTGGATTACCATAGGGCTTTCTACCTGGACTTCCTACTTCCAGCCTGCACCCCCTACAATCCTTTGCCCGCCTTGCACCTGGAGTATTCTTCATAAGCAGAAACCTAATTTTGACTCCCTCTCCTTAAAACTCTCCAGTGGTTCTGACATACCTGTAGTGGTCAAGTTCACTTTCTTTAAGCATAGCACCCAAGGCTCTTCATGCTCCGGCCTCTGCTGCCCCTCCTGCCCCACCCACTGCTCTCTCCCTCATACCACCTTTGCTCCAGCGACGTAAGTTCCTAAGTTCCCTAAACAGTCAGCTGCTTCCCACCACTCTACCTCTGCGCTGGCCGCCTCTTGGTCTGAAATGACCTTCCCATTTTTGTCTGTGTAACTCCTCTTCCTCAAATCTCAGCGTACGCACCACCTCCCAAGGGGGTTTTCCCAATCTGATTCAGCTGTTCTTCCTCTTACTCCCCTAATACACCATCCATAATTATCTCAGTACTCATTTAGTTGTATAACTATAACTTTCCCACTATATTTTCAACTATGAGCTCTTCAAGAGCCGGGGTCATGTCTTTTTTGTTTTTGCATCCCTAGTGTCTAGCACTTAAATGTTTGTTGAGTAGACAAATAATGTCAGGCTCAATCCTACAGGTGTTTATATGTACTATTGTGTTAGGTAGATTTCTGTTACTGTAACAAAATGCCTGAGACAATCAATTTATAAAGCAGAAAGGTTTATTTTAACTCACAGTTTTGGAGGTTTAGTCTACGATTGACCCAGTTACTTTGGGCCTATGATGGCACATCATGGCAGGGGCATATGGCAGAGCAAAGCAATTCACTTCATGGCCAGGAACAAGTAGGCCCCAGTATCCCCTTTGAGTGCATGCCCTCAGCGACTAGAAGACCTTCCACTGGGCCCTGTCTCTTAAAGTTTCCACCACCTGCCAATAGCACCAATCTGGGGAACAAGTCTTTAACACACGGGCCTTTAGCGTACATTTAAGATACAAACTGTAGAGTTCTGCCCCTACCCCCCAGAGGCTCACATCCATCTCAGTGCAAAATGTATTCAATTCATGTCCAAGAATCCTCAGTCTTATCTGTTCCATAATTGCTCAAAAGTCAAAGCCCAAAGTCTCCTCCAAGACTCAAGGCAAACTCTTAGCTATGAGTCTTCATAAAAATCAAAAAGAAAGTTAACATATTTCCAACATGCAATGGCCCAGAGTCAACATTCCTATTGGAATAGAAAGGAGAGATCAGAGCAAAGCAAGACCAAAACCCAGTGGGGCCAACAATGAGTCCTAAATCTCCGGGTCGGGCATCCAGGGTACACTCTGGTGACATGCAGACTCCCCGGGGCTTGGGCAGAGCTCCACGTCTGCAGCTTGGTTGGCTGCAGTCTGCCTGGCCTCTCTCTGGGACAGGTTCTCTATGCAGCAGGCGTTCCTTGTTCCTGGCAGCTCTAACTTCCTGGGGGTCTCCATTGCAGGTTCACCTTCCCTCTCACAGCTCCATGCATTGCTCCATCAGGGGCTGCTCGACTCCACACCTGCCACACTCTGCGAGCCTCCCAGGCCTTCCTTTGAAGTCTTGATAGAAGCCTCCATGACCCCATAACTCTCGCATTCTGCATGCCTGAAAAACCAGCATCACATACATGACGCCAAGGTCTGCCGCCAGTGTGAGCTGTACCAGAACCCACAGGAACCACAGCTGCAGTGGCCTCGGAGTGCCTGAGTGCCTCTGAGGCAACGGTTCCATAGGTAGTCCTGGGCATCAGGGCACGCGGGGCTTTCTTCTCAAATCAAAGTTCTTGAAACAAATTTGCACTATTATACCTTTGAGCCTGCAAGGGTCAAAGGTCTTGCCAATTCTTCTCAAATCAAAGTTCTTGAAACAAATTTGCACTATTATACCTTTGAGCCTGCAAGGGTCAAAGGTCTTGCCAATTCCTGAGATATCTTCAAGGCATATTTCCTACTGTCCTAGCACAAAGTGCTTGGCATTTATTTATTAATTTATTGTACTGGGGATTGAACCCAGAGTTGCTCCACCTATGAGCTACACCCCCAGCCCTTTTTATTTTTTATTTTATTTTTTTGCAGTACCGGGGATTGAACCCAGGAGCGTTCTACCTCCGCGCTATACCGCCGGCCCCATTTTTTTTATACTTTATTTTGAAGCTGGGTCTCACAAAGTTGTGGAGGGCCTCACTAAGTAGAGAGAGAGAGAGAGAGAGA
Organism: Glis glis; assembly: GCA_004027185.1. Lineage (NCBI taxonomy): Eukaryota > Metazoa > Chordata > Mammalia > Rodentia > Gliridae > Glis > Glis glis. Next base: position 24,671 of record PVJS01015200.1, read on the forward strand.
GAGAGAGAGAGAGAGACAGGGAGAGAAAGAGAGAGAGAGAGCTGAGGCTGGCTGCGAACCCGGATCCTCAGGTCTCTGCCTCCCAAAGTACTGGGATTACAAGCGTGCGCCACCACACCTGGCTATTTTTTTTAAATTTTGAAACAGGGTCTCTCTAAGTTGCTGAGGGTCTTGCTAAGTTGCTGAGGCTGACCTCGAACTTCAAGGCATTAGTGACTACAACTACACCCTCGCTAACCAGAGTTCCCCACTGGCTTCTCTTACTCTGCTCCTCTTTGCTCCCAATTCTCACTGTAAATTTGACTAGAAGCAGCCAGTAATACCCATGCCACTGCTTGAATGCTATGGCTCCCCCAGATACACTAGTAGCTCAGCTCTAAGCTCAGTCTCCCACAAAATTTCAGGGTATGGATATAGTGCACTCAAATTCTTTGCCACCGTTTAACAAGGTGGTCTTTAGTCCAATTCCCAATAGAATTCCTCATTTCCAAATGAAATCTCATCAGCCCAGCGGCTACTGTCCACATTTCTTTTTTTCTTTTTTCTTTTTTTTTGGTGGTACTAGGAATTGAATCCAGGGGCATTCTACCTCCAGGCTATACCCTCAGTCCTTTTTATTTTTAATTTTGAAACTGGGTCTCACTAGGTTGCTGAGGGCTGGGGGTGTTGCTCGGAGGTAGAATCCCCCCCCCAGTTTGATCCCCAGTACACACAATAAAAATTAAGACCCAAACTATAGCAAATATTTAACCTCATAAAAACCCCTATGAAATATATTTATTATTATAGTTTTTTTTGTGGTACTGGGGATTGAAACCAGGGACATTCTACCTCCGAGCTACACCCCCAGCCCTTTTGTTATTCTTTATTTTGAAACAGGGTCTCACTAAGTTGCGGAGGGCCTCACTAAGTAGCTGAGGCTGACTGCGAACCTGCGATCCTCCTGTCTCAGCCTCCCAAGTACTGGGATTACAAGCGTGCGCCACCACGCCCGGCTCCAAATTATATTTATTTTACAAATGGGGAAACAGGCTCAGGAGAATAACATGACATGTCAAAAACCATAGAGTTGCCAGGCATGGTGGCACATGCTTGTAATTCCAGTATTTGGGAGGATAAGACAAGAGGATCAAAGGTTCAAGGACAGCCTCAGCAACCTAGTGAGACCTTGTTTCAAAATAAAAAAATAGAATTGGACTGGGGGTGTAATTTGGAGGTAGGATGCCCCTGGATTCAATCCCAGTACCGAAATACACACACACACATGCGCGTGCGCACACACACACACACACACACACACATACACACGTCATAGTTAGTAGTAAGAATAGAAATTAAATCCAATGTTCTCTCCTCCTTGTGTGTTCCTAGTTAGACAAATCACCTTTCTGGCTGTTTTGCACTGAAGTACGTTTACACTCACTTTGGCCTTGGTTAACTCCATCCTGAGTTCATTTCCAGAGGTGTCTATTTTGTCTCTTTCTCCAAACTCCTGAGCTCATTAACACAATTCTAGGATAATTCCATAAGATAGAGTCTAAAGATATTGTTTCTTTCCTTTTCTTTCTTTCTTTTTTTTTTTTTTTGGTGTGTGTGTGTGTGTTACTGGGGATTGAACCTAGGAGCATTCTACCTCTGAGCTACACCCCCAGCCCTACTTTATTTTTATTTTATTTTGAAATAGGGTCTCGCTAGGTTGATGAGAGTCTCATTACTTGCTGAGGCTGTCCTTGAACCTGCGATCCTCCTGTCTCAGCCACCCAAGTACTGGGATTACAGGCATGCACCACCATGCCCAGGAAGACATTGTTTCTTTGCCTCCTCCTGGGGAAAGGTTTTTACTAATCCCCACTGGTGGAGCCTGTGTTTCTTCACTCGCTCTCTCCTTCAATGAATATTTAGTAAACACCACCGTCAGCCTAATTTACACATAAACCTGCAAAAACAAAGACTTTCCAGCCATCATCTGAGACTTTCAATCTTTTTGTTGGAGTCCAGGAAAGCCAGCTGGTGCAAGGAAACATTATACATGAAAAACAAGCAGCCAAGCTGTAAGTGTGTGTTCAAGGTTACCTGTTATTATTGTTCCTTCTTAGGCCAAGGCATGTGTGGGATCCTTGTATTGGAAACAGGTTCAGGTACAATAAACAATGGGCTTCCTTATCTCAGATGCACGAGGGGGCTGGAGGAGCTGTTTACCACTCAGCTATTCCTTACTCAGCACTTCTCCTACAATAATGATACCTTACATTCCCTAATGCTTGGCCCTCCCAAAAGGTAATAAGAAATCGAAACGGTAGCTGCCTAAATGAATTCAGCTGTGTGAAGAACAAAGCCCATTTTTACATGCTCAGGCAATGTCCATTTGACGAGAAGCCAGAACATTTCGAGGGAGGGCAGACTCCATCTCCTGACATTGATTCAGGTTTTCTCTGATAGGAGGGTCAGAAAAGGAACCAGCACGTGATTGTAATTACAACTGGAAGCAGTCCCAACTACAAAGGGCAGTTCTTTAAGTTATTCTTTTGGTTTCACCTTAAATTATCTTAATGGAACAGCAAGGTTTAGTAGGAACAAAGCATACTGGGGAAAAGGGAAGGCTGGATGTTTTTAATTTATTCATTCAACCAATAATGAGGACCCAGCACATGGAAAGCACTATGTTAGGACCTGTGGAAACATGAAGATTAGTCAGACAAGCCGGGCATGGTGGTGCATGCCTATCTATAATCCCAGAACTTGGAAGGCTGAGACAGGAGGATTGCAGGTTTGAGGCCAGCCTCAACAACTTAGCAAGACCCTCAGCAACTTAGTAAGTCCCGGTTTCAAAATAAAAATAAAATAAATAAGGCTGGAGGTGTAGCTCAGAAGCAGAATGCCCCTGGGTTCAATCCCCAGCACCAAAAAATAAAAGATTAGTCAGACAAGAGGTGTGTCTTCCTACAGGGAGGTGACACACTTTCTGGCTGTTTTGTCCACATTTCAGTTGATAGCCAGATGGCACGCATGCAGGCACACACACGCACACATCCACACACACCTGTATTATTCCCATAATTGAACTCACTAGCAAACCTTTTGCTACGTAAGCTCAGAAACTAAATAGATTTTGATACACTTTAGAAAAAATCTCTCTCAGCCAGGTGTCCTGGTGCACGCCTGTAATCCCAGTACTTGAGAGGCTGAGACAAGAGGCTCTCAGGTTCAAGGCCAGCCTCAGCAACATAGAGAAACTCTCAGCAATCTAGTGAGACCCTGTTTTAAAACAAAACAAAACAAAAAAATGGGCTGGGGGTGTAGCTTGGAGGTAGAATGCCCCTGGAGTCAATCTCCAGTACCACACACACACAAATAATAATAATAATAATAATAATAATAAATCCCTCTCTATCTCAATTTCTACTGCTTGCTTTCCAAAACTCAGGAACCTCAAGTCATCAGTTCCTGGACTCACTATCCAGCCTCCTAACCTGAGAGTCTGATGGAGGAGGCTATCATGACACTTGGTGCTGTGTAAGCATGACAAGGGCTATCAGGAGTGGCCCCCAATGTTGTGAAGCTTGGAGGAGTGGAGGTATCTTCCAATGGGGTACAACTTGATGGAGAACATATTTGAACTCAGCCTTGAGCCGTGGGTTCAATTTTATTTTTACTTCAGTACTTCATTTTTGTTGAGTATCTTTTTTTTGGTACTGGGGATTGAACCCACGAGCATTCTACCTCTGAGCTGAACCCTCAGCCCTATTTTATTTTTAGTTTGAAATAGGGTCTCACTAAGTTGCTGAGGGCCTCACTAAATTGTTGAGGCTAACCTCCAACCTGCGATCCTCCTATCTTAGCCTCCCAAGTACTGGGATTACAGGCATGCACCACCACACCTGGCTAAATTATCATAATAACATGATGACATAAGAATCGATAGAAGCTTGTGTGAGCAATACGTCTAGTGAGGTGGAGTTGACCGATGATTCTATGCGGCGTCATAGGTCAGGTCCCCCAGGAGACCGACAGAAATTTGTATGTGACAAAGACTCTCTCCTGGACAAAACTGAGGCAGGTTCCCCTGAGCCCTCTTTTCCAGGAGTCATGGACCTTGGACTTCGGTCTCCTCACTTCTCAGGCCTGCATCCCCCAGTTTTAGCAAGAATCCTTTAAGTTACTTTAGAGGGAACCCAGCACTCTTGACAGCTGATCAAATCCCTCTTTTTCCCCCATTTCCCGGGTGAAACCTGATCACCCTGGTTTGCTTTCATCTAGAATTCTGTCAGACCGGGTGTGGTGGTGCACACTTGTAATCCCAGTACTTGGGAGACAGAGACGGGAGGATCCTCGTTCGCGGCCAGCCTCAGCTACTTAGTGAGGCCCTCCTCAACTTCGTGAGACCCTGTTTCAAAATAAAGAATAAAAAATAGGGCTGGGGGTGTAGCTCGGAGGTAAAACGCCCCTGGGTTCAATCCCTGGTACCAAAAAAAAAAAAAAAAATAGAATTCTGTCAAGTTGGTTTCTCCAGAATTCCCCCACCCCTTGAGTTTTCATCTGAGCGGTCTTCTATCCACTGAGCCCTCATCCTGCTCCTTGGCTAGGAATCCCCGTGTGTCCTGTTGTATTCAGAATGGAGCCCAGCTCCATACTGAGATCCTTTTCTCCCTACTACAATAGTTCCTGAATAAAATCTGTCTTTATCACTTTACTTATTTATTCACTTATTAATTTTGGTACTGGAGGTTGAACCCAGAGGTATCCTACCTTCAGTGCAACCCAGAGGCTACACCCCCAGCCCTATTTTATTTTTATTTTGAAACAGGGTCTCGCTAAGTTGCTAAGGGCCTCGCTAAGTGGCCGAGGCTGTCCTTAAACCTGCAATCCTCCTGTCTCAGCCCCCCAGGTACTGGGATTACAGGCATGCACCACGAAGCCCGGCTTGTCTTTACCACTTTAATTACTGTCTAGCTCTGGTTTTTCTTTGACACATGCAGGAATTTTATAGGGGAGCACCAGCAAAAACAGCACCTCTAGGGGCCTGTGTGAAAGTCCAGTGGCAGAGGGAGATGTTGAATTACAAAGCACTTGCAACAAGGTTTCAGCTGATCCCATGGGGAATTCTGGGGCTGGGGTGGCCCCGCAGAGTCACCCTGAGTAGAGGGAAGGGTCTGGACCTTCGCATCCCTGAGGCCCTCCCCCATCAAATGAGATCATGGGAGAAACTAATATGAAATGTGGTGTAGGAATGGGAGAGGTGAAGTATTTGAACTGTAGTAAGTCTGGGGGAACCAGAGGCAATCCTTCCATAAGGACAAAGAGAATAAAACTAATTAGTCACTTGTGAAGCCCTTTCCGTGGCTCTGTGACCTCTTCCACCTGGCAGCCATGTATCCTGGCAACAGTCTCTGGGCTTTATGTCTGGTTTGCATCATCCCCCCCAGGGTAAGAGCATCACTTTCGCCTATTCTATTTTCCTACCCTTGTGAAGAAGGAGCAAGATTTGTCTGAGTGCAAATGGCTCCTCTTTGCAGCTGGCAGACCTGGGTGATGAAGACCTGTGTGTGCAGTAGTGAATCCAAGAGGATGTGGACAAGGCTTTGCAGGAGAACACCAATAAAGAACAACTCTTAAGCCGGGCTTCGTGGTGCACTCCTGTAATCTCAGTACTTGGGAGGCTGAGACAGGAGGATTGCAGGTTTAAGGATAGCCTCAACAACTTAGCAAGACCCTGTTTCAAAATAAAAACAAAATAGAGCTCAGGGCAGTATGCCCCTAGGTTCAATCCCCAGTACCAAAAAAAAAAAAAAAAAAAGAACAACTCCTGAGGGTCTGAGGAAATGATGTTTTGCTGGTTTTGCTTCACATACTTGGTCATCAACATGCATCACTGAGCCTTCTGCCCTACTTCTTAAATTGTTTTCAGGTTAAGCTGAAAATGCAGACCAAAGCTCAAAGTCACCCTCCATCCAGTTCTGCATAAATAAATCCAAGGCTCCAGTCAAGGAAGAGGGTTTTTTCCTAGGCCAGAATGGTCTTCATGCCCCCTTTTAGTCCTCTCAGCAAAAAAAAAAAAAAAAAAAAAAAAAAAAAAAAAAAAAAAAAAAAAAAAAAAAAAAAAGTGCTCCTGGAGTTGGAGCTGTCAGTAGAGAGATGAGGTCTAACAACTTTTTTTTTTTTTTTGGTACTGGGGATTGAACCCAGGGGCATTATTCTACCTCTGAGCTATACCCCCAGTCAATTTTATTTATTTTTAAAATTTTGAAACAGGATCTCACTAAGTTGCTGAGGTTGGCCTCAAACCTGCAATCTTCCTGTCTCAGCCTCTCAATTTCTGGGATTACAGGCGTGTACCACCGCGCCCAGCACAACTATCCTATTTTTAATGAGACCCTCTTGAAATGAGAAAACTAGCCTAGGATCACTCAACTAGCTTGTGGCAAAGCCGGAATTTGTGGCAGATTTCTTGTCAACCAAACCAGAAGCCCAGAGCCATCCTTGATTCTCCAGCCTTCCCCACCTCTCACATCCATGTAGTCACTAAATTAGGTTATTTTGACTTAAAACCAGTCCTCAGACGTATCCCCTTCTTCTCAATTATCCTTGTTACTGCCTTTGTCTAGGTTCAGCCTAACCTCTTGGGCAACTTTCAGTAGCTTCACAATTAGTATCTCAGCCTTGGTTTCCCATGGCCAGCCCCTTCGGCATATGGTGGCTGGTGAGATGATTTTTCAGCACAAATCTGACAACTCATTTTAGTCAGCTTTTTCGTCACTGTGACCAAAATAGCTGACCCAAACAATTTAGGGGAGGAAAGATTTATTTGGGCTCACAGTTTCGGAGGTCCAGTCCATGGTGGGCGGGCTCCAAGGCCCACGTAGTGGGGAAAAACCACTCTCTGATCATGGCGGCTGGAAAGAGAGAGAGAGAGAGAGAGCAGGAGGAGGGTTGAGGAACAAATATAGTCCCCAGGCCACACCCCAGGGACCCACCTTCTCTAGCCATATCCTGCTGTATTGTTTAACACATGAGCTTTTCTGGGGGACATTTTAAATCCAAACCATAACATAACTCATGCTCCTATCTACACCTTCCCGAAGTTCTCAGTCCTCTTCATGATGAGGCCCAAACTCCTTAGCCAGACATACAAACGTCACCCTTGGCACAACAGCCATTATGTTAAATTTGATCGCAAAACCTACTAGTAGTGGCTTTGCCCGTAAGGACATGTGTTGTTTTCTTAGCTAAAAGTCCTAAGGCAGGCGGCCATACGTTTGGTTTGGTGGCTCTGTGATGTTGGAGAGCCCATCTCTTTCTCTCCTTTTTCCTTCATTCTCAGGCTTCTGGTTATGTACACAATATGGCTACTGTACCTCTGGGTATCACATCCATGTATACGGTATCCAAGTCACAAAGGAAGGGAAGGAGGACAAAGGGATTGCTATAAATTGATTTTAAGTCAGAAATGAAACTCTTTCTTGATGTCCTTCTTCAGATTTCTTATACTCCTTTGGCCAGAACTGAATGCTATACCGAGTCCTAGGCCCATAGTTTCCCAAAGTAGAACAAAATAGAGACACATAAAGAACATGAATTTGTCACTGTATCTTTATGTTTATTCACTTAAAGAAGGTACATTTCCTGGGCATGCTGAGGAACTTTTTTTTTTTTCTGAAAAGGAAGCAGTGAGCCATATAAGTCTGAGAATCTCTGCTAGACCAAGCACTATCATCAAAGGTGAAGGGGATTGCTATGATTGGTGCTATGGTTGGAATGTGTCCCCCAAAGTTCATGTGTTAGAAACCTGATCCCCAATGAAGTATGTTGGGAGGTATTTGGGTGAAGGGGCACCACCCTCCTGAATAGATTAATGCTGTTTATTCTGGGCGTAAGTTTGTTATAAAGGGATGAGTTTGGTCCCATCCCCTCCTGCCCCCCCCTCTCTCTCTCATACTCTTAAGCTTTGTACTATGGAATGATGTGACAGGAATGCCTTTACTAGATGTTGGTCCTTTGATTTTAGACCTCCCAGCCTCTATTAGTCACTGTAAGAAATAAATTTCAGTAGTTACTGTGAGAAATAAATTTCTTTTCTTTGTACATACCCCTGTCTCTGGTAGTCTGTAATAGCAGCATGAAATAGATCAAGACAATTGACTTGGCCAATTGTGATTTACACTCTGGCCCAGGGACACTCTACCATCTTAACAAAAATCAAAGTTCTGGTGTGTGTGTTTTTTTTTTTTTGCGGTATTGGGGATTGAACCCAGGGGCATTCTACCTCTGAGTTACACCCCCAGCCCTATTTTATTTTTTATTTTGAAACAGAGTCTCACTAAATTACGAAGGGCCTCACTAAGTAGCTGAGGCTGGACACAAACCTGAGATCCTCCTGTCTCAGCTTCCCAAGTACTGGGATTACAAGCATGTGCCACCACGCCCGACTCAAAATTCCGTTTTGAAGAAGGAAAAATGGCTAATGAGATGACAGCCTAAGTGCGTGCCTCAACCTCTACAAGCTCCTGTGAGCTGGCCTCTACCTATCCCTTTAGCTCAATTTTCTGAGACTCTCCCTTATGTCAGCCTTTAACCTTCGGCACAGAACAGGTGACATTTTCCAGAACAGTCCTCCATGACTCTGTACTTTCTGTGCCCCCCCACCTGGAATATCCTTCTCCCCTTCATCAGCTTATAACTCTCATTTTTCTTGGACTTGAAGTATAACTAGCGTGGTAAACCCATTCCTGACCCTCTAAATCAGGGTCACCTTTTATCCTTCCGAGTCCAGATAATGCTGGGAACATGGTAGTTGCTCAATACATGTTTACTGAATGAATTTTTTCATCATCATTCAGGTGTGCTTTTTTTTTTTTTGGCGGTACTGGGGATTGAACCCTGAGGCATTCTACCTCTGAGCATGCTGAGGTAGTCCTCCAGTCCTATTTTTTATTCTTTATTTTGAAACAGGGTCTCACTAAGTGGCGGAGGGCCTCACTATGTTGCTGAGGCTGGATGAAAACCTGGATCCTCCTGCCTCAGCCTCCCAAGTACTGGGATTACAAGCGTGCACCACCACGCCCGGCTTTTTTTTTTTTTTTTGTGGTGGCGGTACTGGGGATTGATCCCAAAGGCACTCTTCCTCTTCCTTCCTTTTTTTTTCCTTTTATTTTTTGTTTTGAAAACAGGGTCTCAAATTATTTTTTTTCTTTTTTTTGTGTATGTGGTACTGGGTATTGAACCCGGGAGCATTCTACCTCTGAGCTACACCCCAGCCCTATTGTATTTTTTATTTTGAAACAAGATCTTGCTAAGTTGCTGAGGCTGTCCCCAAACCTGCAATCCTCCTGTTTCAGCCTCCCAAGTACTGGGATTACAGGCGTGCGCCACTGCGCCCAGTTTGGTGTGCTGCTATTCCAAGCCCTCAGATAAATCGCCACTGCTCATACTTCAACCCAAATCATTATTTTCATCATGAAGCCAGTTAAAAGATTCCTTAGAATATAAAAATATTTCTAAGTAGTGGGATCGGGCTGCTTATGAATTGAAGTATGAAGCTGTCTTATATAGAATGTGATTTTGAGGAAGCTGAAATACCCTAATTTAATGTTTAGTTTCATAATATTCTTCCCCATGGTATCTATGATAAATAATTCTCTTTCACTCCTGGGTATCTTGCATACATTTTCTTGCTGTCAGACAAATTATCATAGGCATGTTATATAGAGATGGGGACACTTAGAAATGTTGATTTGTATTGGGGATACTATTGGTATTAATTGGGGGATGTATAGAGAAAATTTATTCAAATAGAAGCAGCGAGATAGAGGAGCAAAGGATGGAAGAATACTAAGTAGAAAATGAGAGAATGTTAGAATGCAACTCATCCCAGAGTGTGGGAAGCAAATTCAAAATAATTTTAGGTAGTAGAGTCACTTAGCCTTAAATAACATTAATGTGCAAAAAGCTTATGCCCTTTTTGATTCTCCCTAAATTCTTATAAATGGTCTTTTTGTACAAGTCACCCGGCTCAGAAAGTGGCTTTCTACCTTCTTTGGAGTCCTGTATTCTGACCAAGCTGACAGTAGCTTCGAGCCATTTAAGCAAAGCAGGTGGTACAAATCTTTGGCATTCTGCTGCCTGACAGGTATTAGCTAGCGAATGAAAAGAAGCCAAAAATGTCTGCGTGGGCACAGAATGAGACCATGAGCTGGAAACTACTCTCATCAACACAATGAGACTTTGGTGAGTGGCGGAGGGTAGTAGGTACGTTGAAAAAGAGGACTAAGAGCTGGGTGTGGTGGGACATGCCCGTAATCCCAGTACTTGGGAGGCTGAGACAGGAGGATCACAGGTTAGTGTCCAGCCTCAGCAACTTGTGAAGCCCTCTGCAACTTAGTGAGACCCTGTTTCAAAATAAGAATAAAAAATAGGGCTGGGCGGTGAGCTCTGAAGTAGAATGCCCCTGGGTTCAATCCCTAGTACCACAAAAAAAAAAAAAAAAGAAAGAAAGAAAGAAAAAGAGAGCCGAGTGTGGTGGCGCACGCTTGTAATCCCAGTACTTTGGGAGGCAGAGACGGGAGGATCCGGGTTCGCGGCCAGCCTCAGCTCTCTCTTTCTCTCTCTCTCTCCGTCTCTGTCTCTCTCTCTACTTATTGAGGCCCTCCGCAACTTCGTGAGACCCGGTTTCAAAATAAAGTATAAAAAATAGGGCCGGGGGTGTGGCGCGGAGGTAGAATGGAGGTAGAATGGAGGAGGAGAAGGAGGAAGGAGAAAAAGAAGGCTACAAGTGGAAAAAAAGGAAAAAGAAAAGGAAAGAAAGATGGAAGGCAGGAAAAGAGGAAGGCGAGAAGGAAGACATGGAAACCTCGGGGGTTAAGCTGATGTCTGAAGTTGTTTACACTGCTCCTTCCAGGAAGCTCCGCCTCATTTCTTTGAAATATGACTCAGGTCCTTACCCAGGGGCATGCGTGTCCTTGTTCTGACAGAACCTTAAAATATTTACTCTACACTCAGTCCAGGCAGCTTCTCCAGTCTTTGTCTCCAGCCATCTCTCTCCTTCATAGGCCAAGAATCACAGGGCCCAGGTACCCACCTTGCAGGCACCAAGGGAAAAGGTTCAATCCTCAGGTGACTGTGGCCGTCCCTCGGCGGCCTCAGGCTGCTCCCACTGGCCACCACTGTCCTCATGGTCCTCAGTTCCTGTAGAACTTTTGCAGCAAGGAGCAGGACCTGCGGGCTGCCTGGGCAGAAGAGGAGGCCTGGGTTACAGGCGGTGCTTATTTAACAAAGGTTTGCTGGCTGATTTTAGCCAAGTATCCTTCTTAAAATTCCAAAATATTACACGCCTTTTAAAACCTCAGATTGGGACTTCTTGAGGGTGTCTAGCGAGAATGGTCAGAGCGAAACCATGGGGCAGATTGCTGACGTTTCAGTCTTCTCTGGGTGTGGCAGGGCCCCTCTTTGACCCCAGGGCACCTGGTGGACTCTGCTATCTCCATAAGCCACTATCAAAGCCTGCCTTCAGGAGTGGAACTAATGAACTCATTCACACACTGTGCCTAAGTAAGAAACTTCTTAAAGATCTTAAAGGAGCCAGGCATGGTGGTGCATACCTGTAATCCCAGTACTTGGCAGACTGAGACAGGAGGATCACAGGTTCACGGCCAACCTCAGCAGCTTAGTGAGGCCCTCCGCAACTTAGTGAGACCCTGTTTTCAAAATAACAAAGAACAAGGGCTCAGAAGTAGAATGCCTCGGGTTCAATCCCCAGAACTAATAAATAAATAAATAAATAAATAAATAAATGACTTTCTTTCTTTTTTTTTTCTTTTGGTATGATACTGGGGATTGAACCTGTGGACACTGTGAGGTCTGGCAGAGAGGTCGAGAACAAAGGACTCCAGGAAAGACAGGAAGACGCCTTTAACCATCCCTTGCCCCCAGCCCCATAAAGTCACCTGCTCTGGCCTGATGTCAAGCCCACCAATCGGAGGAATGCACGACTGCCTTGCTCTCCCTCCCTCCTGCCACCCCATAAAAAGCCCCTAGTCTGAAAGGAAGGGGGCGTTTTTGACTCTACTGGGCTCTTTCCCCAGTCAGTTTCCCCTTCCCCTCCTTTATTTGGAATAAAGCCTGTTCTGGTCTGTTCTGTTCCGGTGTGTCCCTTTTATCCCTATATTTTCTAACAGAACCCAGGGGCGTTCTACCTCTGAGCTACATCACCAGCCCTATTCTATTTTCTATTTTGAAACAGGGTCTTGCTAAGTTGTTGAGAGTCTCACTAAGTTGCTGAGTCTGGCTTTGAACCTGAGATCCTCCTGTCTCAGCCTCCCAAGTACTGGGCTTACAAGTGTGCACCATCATGCCTAGCTGAATAACTATTTTTGACAGAGGGGGATGTCTTGGGGGGTAGGAAAGCCTTCTTGGAATCTATGATATTGTACTTTCCAGGATTCAACCTGCCAGTAAGACTGGCCTTCACCATGCCTAGAAAAGGTTTCTTGATATTCAAAATGTGCACAGAATTCCCTCTTTTCTGAACTAAACTCCATCAGAAGCAGGATCAAGCTGACATTTATTGAGCACTTACTGTACCAGGTGTCTTGCTAAACACTTTACATTATTTTCTTTAATTCTCACATTTAGGTAATATATCATCTAGGATTCTCTTCAATGACCTAAAAAGAGGTGTATACATAAAGGGTATTTACTGGCTCACAATAAACATGGCGCCCTGGCTTTAAAGACGACTAGACTGACGCAGTGTCATCAAAGCCCGGGCTCCCTCGTCTCCTGGCTGGGCTCCACCTTCCCTCGTGTGTTGGCTTTGTTCTCAGGTCACCTGTGGGGCAGGGGACTGGAGCTGCTCCAGCTAGACAGTCTTCCAGCATCTCTATTTCAGCAGGAAATACAGAGCTGCACTTCGCTTCCTCCTGAGGATTCCTCTGTAACTGGGGTCACGTGCTCAGCTCTGAGCTGACCTCAGGACCAGGGGCTTTGAGGAGCCTGTCCTGGGTCATGCTGTGCATTCCTAGCTGGAGCCCCAATTGGGCAAGAGAGATAGAGAATAGGGGAGAAGGATCCCCAATTGGAAAAATGGGGGAATAGACACTGGCAAAGAGCAATTTTTACAACCCCTTTGAGTGTCAGATGAGGGGTTTTAAGTCACCTGTTCAAGGCTCAGAGGTTTTAAGTCACCTACCCGAGGTCATTGCTAGAAATTGTCAAAACAAGCCAGGCATGGCGGTGGACACTTGTAATCCCAGTACTTGGGAGGCTGAGACAGGAGGATCGTAGGTTCACAGCCAGCTTCAGCAAATTAGCGAGGCCCTCTGAAACTTAATGAGACCCTGTTTCAAAATAAAATAAAATAAGGCTGGGGGTGTAGCTCAGAGGTAGAATGTCCCTGGGTTCAATCCCTAGCAACACATGTACACACACACACACACACACACACACACACACACACACACAGGGAGAGAGAGAGAGAGAGAGAGAGAGAGAAGTGTCAAAACAGGGACTTGAATCCTATCCATTATATTTAACAAGCCATGTCTATTGTTGTGTTTATTCAGAGGAAACGTGTTTGATCTTTTAATAAAAACAAGAATGCATAACTAGAATAAGTGAATTAATGTCAAATTTTCCATAATGGAAAGCCTCCCTAACTTGTCCTACAAATTTATCACAGGGGACAGGCTAGAAGTAGCCCTCTAAGGAGGTATAACTCTCTTTCCAATAAGTCATTGGCTACGTTCTGCTGCCAAGGGAAAGAAAGGGGATGTGATTATTCATTGAAGATACAGGGCATGCTTTTGAATTCATCCTGAATGATTTGAACCAAACACTGTGTGGGCTTCAAGAAAAACAAGACATTAAGCCAATTTTTGATATAGTTTTTCCCTTAGAAACTGCACGTGGATCCAGATGCCTCCTGGAGAGTTTGGAGACAGTCATCTTGGAGATATGGTCCACTGTTGATTTTACTGTGAACTCTTAACCACAAGCAACTATAGAGTCAGTTATTAATGACCTTATCATATTGACATGTACTAACCAAGATAAAGCTAACGCAGAGTTAGCAGAGTCCTGGACCTGGCACGAATTAACTCTGTAATATCAGACAAAACACCCATCCTTACTGGTTCTTGCTTTCTTCCTCCATACCATCTTTAAAATTATGATGATGCTTTCTTTATAAGTTTTGTGCAATTCAGATGATATAATGGTTTTGTTTTGTTGTGATACTAAAAATTGAACCCAGGTGCATTTTTTTTTTTACCACTGAGCTACACCCTCAACCATTTTCATTTTTTTAATTTTTTTATTTCGAGACAGGCTCTCGCTAAAGTTGTCTAAGTTAGCCTCAAACTTGGGATCCTCATGCCTCAGCCTCCATAGCCTCTGGGATTACAGGTGTACACCACCATGCCCTGCTTAATATAATGTACTTCTTTAACTCCAGAATATCTGTAAATCTTTAAGAAGTTCACACATATGAAGGATTATCATCCTCCCAATCTGAGAATCCCATGACTGCCTTTTCTTTTTTTTTCTTTTTTTTTTTTTTTTTTTTTTC
>PVJS01015201.1:0-11192 GCA_004027185.1 Glis glis
GCCCCTGGGTTCAATCCCTGGTACCGCAAAAAAAAAAAAAAGATAAAATATGGTTTCAAGCCGGCGTGGTGGCACATGCCTGTAATCCCAGTACTTGGGAGGCTGAGACAGGAAGATTGCAGGTTCAAGGACTGTCTCAGCAGCAATCTAGCGAGACCCTTTTTCAAACACAAAAAATAAAAAGGGCTGGGGGGTGTAGCTGGAAGGTAGAAGGTAGAATGCCCCTGGGTTCAATCCCTAGTACCACATAAATAAATAAATAAATAAATAAATAAATAAGTAAAGAAATAAATAAATGGTTTAAAATTCAATTATAAAAATATCAATTAAAAAATGTTCAGTGTATACCGTGACTCAGAAATAATGGATTCAAACTTCAGTTTTCTAAGTTCTCTTTGGTAGTTATCAGCTTCGTTAGATTTATTCCTAAAATAATACAAAAGTATTTCAAATTAGTTAAATATAGTATATTAATAATAGTTACGGTATAAATTTTTTGGAGCTGAGTGTGGTGGCACACGCCTATAATCCCAGTATTTAAGAGGCTGAGACAGGAGGATCCAGGTTCGCAGCCAGCCTCAGCAACTTAGCCAGGCCCTCAGCAACTTAGTGAGACCCTGTTTCAAAATAAAAAAATTAAATAGGGCTGAGGGTGTAGCCCAGAGGTAGAATGCCTCTGGGTTCAATCCCCAGTACCACAAAATCAAACAAACAAAAAAGTATAAGTGTTTCTATATCATTACTTTACTCACCCACAGAATTTAACGTCTTCATATTATTTCTTTAATGAAATAAACATTCAGCTCACTTCTATAATGGTTAACTTAGCTCCTATCAGACCAATCTGTATTTAAATAAAAAGAATAAACTCTGGGCAACATTAAAAAAAAAAACAAACAAATAAAAAAAATATCATGTAAAGCCACTGGGAATTGACCCAAAGCAGATGCTGAAGGAATGTCGACCTTTGGAAAGAGGTGACAACCTAAAGTCAAGTTGTTTTTAAAATATTTTTAAGTCCAAGAGGAGATCCCCCATGCACTATGTAGGGGAGCCAAACACCTGGTAGAGAAACTCCAATATTTCTGGCTTGAAGAATCAGAGGACAGTGTTTGGGGTACCATAGCTGCTGGAAAATGAAGGGGGACCCCTGAATAGAGAGAACCAGAGGGAGGGAGTCCCAAGCACTGCATATACATTGTGCCGATGCCTGCATCACAATGCGCAGAGCCACTCCAAGCAGCCTATTTAAAGATAAAAGAGCCAGACTGAGCTTGAGCTTCTGCCCTAAACAGAGTTTGTAGTTCGAAGCCATCCAAGTTTATTTCTTGCTTAAGGCACCCCCCCACACACACACACACATTTTTTTTTTGGAGGAATATAACAGAATCCAGAATCTCCATAACATAGCATTCACAAAGGCCAGAATATAGTAAATTATTTAACATATAAAGAAACAGAGAAGTGTGACTCATTCTCAAGAGAAAGACAGTTAATAGGGGCTGACTCTGAGATGACTCAGATGTTGAAATTAGCAAAAGAAAATATGTAATTAATAAAAAGATGAGACATTTCAGCAGAGAAATAAAAATTATTAAAAAGAACCAAATAGAAACTCTAAAATTGAAGTAAACATCTGCCTTGACCTTATAAGCAGAGGCATTCTACCTCCGAGCTACACCCCCAGCCCTATTTTATTTTTATTTTGAAACAGGGTCTCGCTAGGTTGATGAGAGTCTCACTACTTTCTGAGACTGGCCTCAAACCTGCGATCCTCCTGTCTCAGCCTCCCAAGTACTGGGATTACAAACGTGCGCCACCAAGCCCAGCTACTAATTGGGTTTTTAACAATACTCAAAAGGTTAATACATGAAGATAGTATTCCAAGTGAAACTTATGTATACTGCTCATTAACAATGTGAAGTTGCTGTCTGAATGTACCTCAAAATAGCGTATAAACTATATTAGATTATAAATAGTTCTGCACTAGTTGCAGAATGATTTTAATTTCTAACAATGTAAGAAATCACCACGAACATATACAACATTAGTTTTTAAACCTTTTACTATAAAACATTACAAATTAAAAGACACAGAAGACTGCATAAAACAAATATATCATGTGATGAATTATTATAAGGAGAACACTCTGGTAACTGCTATCCAGATCAAAAAATAAACCTTAGCAGTTGCTCTAGAAGCCTCTAATGAGCCTGGTCCCAGTCTTTGGCAACTACCTCTTCCCTATAAGTAAGCATTCTCATGCTTAGGTCAGTCACAAAGGAAAGAATACAAGAAGCCATAAATATGCAAGGGTATAATCTTTTAAATATTTTTTTAAAGTTATAATACCCAGTATTAGTTAGGAAGTGGGGGAGAAATGGGTATTTATAAATACTGCTGAGATTATAAATTAGTATAATTTTATTGGAGGACAATGAGTCATTATGCATTAAAAGTCTTAAATATATTTGTGTTTAATTCTAGCAAAAATTACCCCAAGGAAATAATTGTGTGTGAGTAGAAAGATTTGTTGATATGAAATTTCAAAGTACCTTACTTACAAAAGTGAAACATTTATACATTCAAAAAAGGAATTATTAAACCAATTTTGTTTCATCCAGATTAGAATACTACATAATCATTTAATAATTACCCACAAGTATCTAATATAATGACATGAAAAAATGTCCAGGATATATCATTGAGAAAAGTTTGCAAAATAGTACATGAAGTATGATACCAATTATGTCAAGATATAACTATATGTTAAGATATAACTATGACTTTTAAAATATATTTCTTATTTTCTAAGTTTTACACAGGTGCTTTGAAATCAAACAAAAAGATTACTTTTTAAAATGCCTGCAGATTCAGCAGCTCCACAACTTTTCACTGTATATTTGGACTCTTAAATACGGCTTTCCAAATCTAGAGGCAGGAACAGGAGAACTCCTTAGTGTAGATCATCAACCCTGGCTACAGTTTCTCTGTTTTTAAAGCCTGCTCCCTAGGAAGGCTGCCATCCCCAGAACTCCCTCACCAGAACCCCTTCCCACCCCAAGCCAGTTGAGCCACACTTTCTTTGGTTCTACCCCTCACTACCCAATTGTCACGGCCACGTTCATCAGGACTGGAGGAACTGGAAGGAATAGAAAGAATGCCTAAGCACACATTCCTTCTTTTACTCTCAGCAAACAGTGTTAATCCTTTTTCTTCAACTGCTGTGAATAAGCCTTCAGAAAGGCCCCTGCTGCTCCTGCCAATCAAAGCAAAGGAAATAAGATGAAATAATTGGATATTTTCTCCTGATTTGAAAGGCAATGGTCCATACGATTCCATTCTTTAATATAAAATAGCGATTCTTAAACTGCCTCCTTGATATTTTCACTCTGCTGTCTAAAAGGCAACTCAGATTGAACGGATCAAAAGCATTGCTTTTTATTACCCCACCCACCATATCTATTTCTTTCACCGATTTTCCCACTTCAATACGTGTACTCAACACAGTAACAACACTAACAGGTAATAATACCCTGTGTATCTCGTGTATTCCTCGAAGCAGCCCTTGTTTCCACTTTCCAGGTGAAAGGCCTGACACCACAGAGGCAGGGGACTGCCCTTGGTAACGTGGCTTCCAGCCACCAACTCTAGTGAATGAAAAGCCTCAAAGCCTACCCAATTTCTTTCCTTTCATTTCCGGTCTCCTTCCTCCCCAGCCACATTTACCCCATCAGAAACCCGTCAGACTGCCCTCCAGCATGTGTTTCTTTTCATCTCCACACTATCGCCTAGACTCATATCTCCTTCATGTCGCCATCATGTCTCCTCACTTACTGAGTACACAGTCTCCCCGATTTCTCTCCAGTTCATTATCCAAGCAGCATCTACTGTGGCCTTTGAAAACAGATCCCTCTCCTAACTACAACCCTCCCACAGCTTCCCATCTCTCTCCAAACAAATGCAAACTCCTCTGGACACACTAGTGGATTGATTTCCTTCTTATTGCTTCTGCAACAGAAGATCAAAAGCTTAGTGTTTAAAGCAACACAAATTTATTGTTTTACAGTCTTGGAGGGCAGAAGTCCTAAAATCAAGGTGTCACTAGGGCTGGACCCCCTCCCCCCTGCCCCGCCCCGGAGTTCTAAGTTCCTCAACTTTTCTGTCTTCTAGAGGTCACCTGCATTTCTTGGCTTGTACTCTTCCTCCACCTTCAGATGGCATCATGGCAGTCTCTGCTTCCATCCTCACAATGACTTTTGTGACTCTGACCTACTTGCTTCCCTCTTATAAGGACCCTTGTGATTATATTGGGCCTGCCCACATAATCCAGGATAATTGCCCCCAACTCAAAAAATCCTTAATTTAATCACATCTGTAAAGTCCTTTTTTGCCATGCAAGGAACATACAGATTCCAAGGATTAGGACATTAAAATCTTTAGGGAGACTTTATTCCGTCTACCATAACTTGACTTCTCCATCACTCACATTCTATGACTTTTGATTTATATTTTCATAGCACTTAGCATTACCTGAAATTTCCTAAGCAGCTCTACAGGACCTTGCCAATCCAGTATCTAGTACTTGCACACAACAGCCCTGGTATATAATTGGCTATCAACAGACATGTTGTACTGGATTAATGAATAAAATAAGCCTAGCCTGTTCAAGTTAGGATCCTGAGAAAAGCAGACCTGTACACTGACACTGGGATGCCACCAGGCCACCTTCTACTTGCCAAACAGAAATTTCTCATGAGTGAACACAGAGATAAGAGGGAAATCAGAACACTGATACTTATATCTCAGTAACAGGGAATGTTCCAAGAACGTTTGCGTCAGATGTTGCTAAGAGGTCAAGTCAAAGCTTTGCAAGTTAGTAATTTGTGATGGTTGTAGCTCATTATCGCTCAAATTATCAGTTAAATTAGGAGAGGTTGCTAATGAAATCAAAGTCTGAGTACATTACAGAGGTCCCTAAATTAGAAAATATATTTTGGGTAACCCATTAAATATATAATAGTTTCCCCTTCTTTGTGGTTTTGCTTTCTGCAGTTTCAGTTACCCATCTTAGCCTGAAAATATGACATGGAAAACTCCAGAAATAAGCAATTCAGACATTTTAAGTTGTGCTGTTCTGGGCAAAGTGATAAAACCTCCCATTGTCCCACTTCATCCGCCAAGGTGCAAACTATTCCCTTGTCCTTACATGTACCCTGTGGGCGCTGCCCACTTTTAGCCCTCTAGGACCCCTTGGTTATCAGGTCAATTGCTGTGGCGTCACTATGCCTGTGTCTAAGTAACCCCAATGCCCATGTCATTCACTTCATCTTATCATGCAGGCACTGTACCATCTCACAGGAAGGATAGGTACAGATATTTTGAGAGGGACCACATTCACCTAATTTTTATTATAATATATTATAGTTTTTCTAGTTCATTTTAATCTCCTACTGTGCCAAATTTATAAATTAAATTCTATCACAGGTATGTGTGCATAGGAAAAAATACAGTATGTATGGGGTTCAGCACTATCTGTGGTTTCAGGCATCCACTGGGATTTGGAACATATCCCCTGCAGATAAAGACTGGGGGACTACTCATTAGTAATTGATAATTGTTAATTGTTCTTTTTATTACATACGTAAGTGCATTCACCTGGTAAACTATTTGAGCACTATTGATATAGAGTGAAGTTAGAGTCTGCACACCCCCACATGCTCATTTCTACTCATTCCTAGTGGTAACTGCTATGATCCTACCAAACATTTGTCCAACGTGTTTAAACACAAATACATGTGTGCACACTCAGGTACACTTTTTTTTTGCGGTACCGGGAATTGAACGCAGGGGCGTTCTACCTCCGCGCTACGCCCCCGGCCCTATTTTTTATACTTTATCTTGAAACTGGGTCTCACGAAGTTGCGGAGGGCCTCACTAAGGAGAGAGAGAGAGAGAGAGAGAGAGAAAGAGACAGGGAGAGAGCGAGAGCTGAGGCTGGCCGCGAACCCGGATCCTCCGGTCTCCGCCTCCCAAAGTACTGGGATTACAAGCGTGCGCCACCACGCCCGGCTCTCAGGTACACTTTTAACATGAGGGGATCATTTTTTCTGATCATTTGTAATCGCTCAAATTCCTAAGATCTTCTTTTTCATAATAGACTGTTTGCTTGCATGGTTATAATCCAGGACAAACTTTGGAGGATATCAATTATACTTATTTGCTATTTACCAATTTCCTAGAGTATTAAAGTTTTTCTGTGTGAACTCTTAGCTACATTGGGGGAGGGTGGAAGCGGATTTTTCTCACACACCTAGTAATTTCTTGATGTGTGTTCAACCTCAGCCTGAAGATTCTCTGCATGTCTGCTTTCCCGTGTACTTTTGCTCTAAACTGTTTTTGGAGGCTGCCATAAAGGGGCAGGATGTGCTCTCTGGAGGAGTCCTGGGGTTTGTCTTGGGCTGGGGTACCCCAGCCTCTCCAGATCCAGCCCCCATATTTACTGCTTTAGGCTGAAGGGGCCCAGATGCCTCTGCCGAGCACTGCTCCACACAGGGCTGGCTGACCGAAGGGGTCTGGTGATGGGCTAGTAGGCCTAACTGATTCCAGCATGGTTCCTCAGAGTGGGCTCCGTTGGGCCACCCCATCAAAATCATGGAGTACACATTAACAATGTAACTGCTTGGAGCCACCCAGACCCGAATGTAAAGTCAGAATATCTGGGGAAAAATGTGATCCTGGGGGTGAGTCTGGGGAGGGGATACTGTGCATATGGTTATAACACACTCCCCAGGACTCATACAGATCTGAGTCTGAGAACCACTGCTCCCAAGACCCACCAGGTCCCACATGCCCACCAGCAGGGCATGCAAGAGGCTTTCCTCTGGTTTACCCCTCCACAGAGTTGGCCCTTTTAATATCCTTTCTCTGTTTTATCTTTCAAGAATTCCAGAAAATTTCTTGCCATGTATGGCAGTCTTTCTTGTTAGCCATACGTATCTATCTTTATACTGATATATATGTATATTTCATATCTATATGAAAGTAACAAAAGTGTATTTCACACCTATCTCTATATATTTGAAAGTAATAAAACTGTATTTCACAGCCTTTCTATTTTCCATTACTTCAGAGAGGCCTTCCCTTAATTAACCTAGATCTTATGATACTTAGAAATAAGATTTCTCAGCACTCATGTCACAAATTATGTTTAAAATATAATTAACAAAAACACCATAAAGCCTATGTTAATAGTAAATGGGATGGCTCTTTGTATATGCAAGGAATTCCATGCAAACTTACTCTGGAAAAAATCAATTAATGTAACAACCATAAGTTTATTCCCTTTCTTCAGTAGGCTTACTTCTGTGACTAGGTTCTCTCCTAACTTTCCAAGACGCCACTCTCCATGCTGAGCCACAGATTCCCTTTCGGCTTAGTCCCTACCTCTGAACTGTGTCTCTTCACTTCTTGAGCCCCACAAGCAAATGTCACAGCAGCTGTGCCCTGAGGAGGCTGCTCACCCCATGAGACTTCTACAGGGCCAAAGCCCTCCCTGTTTTCAGAGGGAGAGAAAGTGTTTTGTTTTGTTCCAGCAACTGTCTTGTTTCCTCTTCATGCTTCTTATCTCCCAGCAACTTACTTCCTGGGCCAGGGTTGAGCAGGTCTCCCAAGGGCTCCCTGTCCATTCACTCCCTCACCCCAGAGCCACCCCACACACACAGCTAAACTATTACACTCACTGTACTGTTAATTACAGTGTTATACAGCATGCATATTTGGCTTCCTTGTGTTCCAAAAACACTATTTTGCTACAAATAATTCAAGTACACATTAATATGGGGGGGGCCATTCTGGAATTTGTTCCTCTGTATGTTGTTCAGTATTTTATTAACACATGATTCTTAGGAGTAGCCCAAGGGCAACATAAACATTTGGTTGCTAAGCATTCTAAATATTTATATTTCTTATGAGGTTCATTTTTCTAAAATACAGGAACTGAAAATCAGAGCTACCAGATTATATATTATAAAGTAAAATAATTTACTCATTTTTCAACGATTAGGTATGTTTTATTTTAATGTTACATAGATATTCTAACTTTATATTATAAAGTAATTTTTTAAATTTCTGGAATAAATTAATTTTTTTTTTTTGCAGTACCTGGGATTGAACGCAGGGGCGTTCTACCTCCGCGCTACGCCCCCGGCCCTATTTTTTTATACTTTATTTTGAAACCGGGTCTCACGAAGTTGTGGAGGCGGGCCTCACTAAGTAGAGAGGGAGAGAGAGACAGGGAGAGAGAGAGAGAGCTGGCTGAGCCTGGCCGCGAACCCGGATCCTCCGGTCTCCGCCTCCCAAAGTACTGGGATTACAAGCGTGCGCCACCACGCCCGGCCTGATAAGTAAGTTTTTATACTTGATCTTAGCCAAAAGGCCAAAAAGAAATCGGTAAATTTCTTCCTGAGGGAAAGAAACTTTTTACATGTTTAAAAATATTTACAGGTCCATGAATGTACAATCTGGGCCAGCAGGACAGCAAAGAAGAGCAGCACAGACTATCACCCACAAACTGAATCCCTGCCAGAAGAGCAGAGAGGACACCTGAGGTCTTTCTAAAGTCCTCGCTTTGTGGCGCATCAGCAGAGCGCTTGTAATCTTATAAGTTGTTTGATATTCACCATCTTACATGAGCATTTCTTTATAGTTGTCCAGCTCTGTGGCTGCCCTCTGAAGTTTCAATCCAAGTGCCTCTACTTGACACTGTAAATCTGAAATGACACAATGTGTTTATCTCATTAGTACATTTCCAGTGTCTGCGTATTTTCATAGAGTAAATCATATTCTTTAAAAGGTGCCACTTAGCTCCTAAAGAATAGGGCAGCTGCTTAGTCCACTTCCTGGTGTGACCACAGGCAGCCTGTCCATCGACTACACAGCCCTCCTACCCCAATGCCCCACGGAATTAGTGGGTCTGATTGAACCTGATTTGCTGGTCTCTTTCTGCCCCCATGGTCATGCTCATTTGAAAACAGCTGATAGCTAACTTTACTAATGTTTTCAAAGGAAATTTAGGTAGCCAATATTTACACATGAATTTCTGATCATGTGGCTCACTTCTGAACACCTGACTGCCTGACCCGCTCTTGAAGTTCAGAACCAAGAGGCACTGCTGAGTCCTTCAAGTAGAACGACAAATCATGTGCCAGGCTCACAGTAAAGAATTTGGTAACTCAGGGTAGCATCTACAGGCATTTTAATGACTTTCAAAGCCAAGAGAATACAGTAGGAAATTGGCGGAATTCTACAGGGAACTGGGGAATTTAAGCAGTATTTGAAGATTATTCAAGAATCCATGTCTAATATGAGTAGATGCAGAACTGAAACTAAAGCAGAAAGTACAAACGGCTTGACTCATCTAAGTCCTGCCTCGAGCCTGTATGTGAGAACTGCGATCAGAACCCAGACCCAGCGACAGCCCTTGCACATACTCTTTTCAAGAATAAGGTAGAAAACAAAATTACATAGCTGGATTAACTGGTTTCTACAGAAAAAAAATTCAAAACACTGGAATTATAAAATTTCTATATTTCATCTGCTCAATTAAAATATGGTTAAAACATATTTCAATAGTAACTTTTAAATCTTTCTGCAGTGATACAAATACACAACACTTCTATGTAAATCTTCAACCTGCCTTCTTATCTTTGCTTTACAAAGAGCCAGTTCCTTAAAGCAAAAATAAATTCATTGTAAACAAATGTCTTGATCAGTATTTACCAGACACTGGTATAAATCTTTATTTTTATCCAATACTTTCACTTACAGTATTATTTGTAATTATTTTAATCAACAATATTATATGTATTTATCATATACAACATGTTTTGAAATATGTATGCATTGTGGGATGACAAAATCAAGCTAATTAACATGCTACTCCAATACCAGTTTTTTTGTGTGTGTGGTGAGACCACTTAAGATTTACTCTTAGAGATTTACAAGAATACAATACAAATAAACTGTTATTAAATATACTTACCATGTTGTACCATAGAGCTCTTGAACTTATTCCACCTATCTAGCTGAAAATATATATCCTTTGACCAACATTACCTCACATACATGACTTAATTTTATCCCTTACGCTGTCAAGTAGGTGCTAATAGCCCCATTTCTCAAGTGAGGAAAAAAATGGGGTCCTCTCTGAGGCCCTACCTAGCCTGGTGTCTTACAATCAGTGTTAGCCAGCTGTCAAACTCAGCTGAGGGAATATGTTTGAGAGGATGGTCCCTCAAAACAAGATTCAATCATGAACTTAACTTGGTAGTATTTGTAGGGTACATCTTTTCCATTTATCAAATAATATTATATGGGAGGAAAAAAAGAAAATAACCCACACACACAAACAGAGAACAACCTTTTAAAAAAAGTCAACCTCATGAATGTTCTGTAAGGTGTTGCCTTGCTCTTAAGTTCAAATAGGCTTGCAGTAAGGTTCTATTCACACAGGCACAGCCAAAGGATTTTAACTCATACTCCAAAGAATGAGGGAAGGAAGTTGATGTTGGTGGTATACTATGTCCAGGCACTGGACATGGTACTTTCTCCCATATCGTTTCATTCATGGTCACAACTACCGTGAAAAACAGGTGCACATTTTGCTCTTATGAGTGAAGATTCTAAGGATCAGAGCAATTAATTAGCTTATCAAAGTCCACATAGCTAGTGAGAAGTGACCTTGTGATTCAAACTCAGGTCTGCCTGATCCCAAAGTCCTTATCCTACTTACTATGCAACAGACTCTTGAAATACAAAAGCTGCAAGGGAATATTATATTAGT
Source organism: Glis glis (assembly GCA_004027185.1). Lineage (NCBI taxonomy): Eukaryota > Metazoa > Chordata > Mammalia > Rodentia > Gliridae > Glis > Glis glis. Next base: position 10,844 of record PVJS01015201.1, read on the forward strand.
CCACAGAAGTGTGGTTAGCATGGCTACAAATCTTTTATCAAATCCTCAGAATCTTTAAAGAGGTGTGCTTAAGACAAACTAGAAGTATTGTCTTACATAAAATATGTAGTAAACTGGAAGAATTTCTTAACTCTAACGGGTGGTTTAGATTTATTTTTGAAACGTTGGAAATTAGTATAACTAATGAAAGATATTAAGACAAACATGGTGTCACTGAGACTGATTTTGAGCCTGACATCAGAGAGAACAATTATGACTTCCTATTAAATGTCCTTGGTGCTTTTGTCAGATTAGAATCCAAAACTAGAAGAAGCAAGAGTCTGAGCTCATGTGATAACCTTTATGTCAT
>PVJS01015201.1:11292-39328 GCA_004027185.1 Glis glis
TAAATGCAGTTATAGTTCAGAGGAAAATTATCTTAAAAACGAACCTAAAGAGCCGGGCATGGTGGCGCACGCTTGTAATCCCAGTACTTTGGGAGGCGGAGATCGGAGGATCCGGGTTCGCGGCCAGCCTCAGCTCTCTCGCTCTCTCTCTCCCTGTCTCTCTCTCTCTCTCTCTCTCTCTCTCTCTCTCTCTCTCTCTCTCTCTCTCTGTCTCTCCTTAGTGAGGACCTCTGCAACTTCGTGAGACCCGGTTTCAAAATAAAGTATAAAAAATAAGGGCCGGGGGCGTAGCGCGGAGGTAGAACGCCCCTGCATTCAATCCCCGGTACCGCAAAAAAAAAAAAAATGAACCTAAAGAATTGATACTTGATATGTGAATCTTATGCAATTAATTCTCAATTACCTCAGAATTTGAACAGCAGCCAGTGAAATGGTAGCTAATTCACAGCTCATTTTTATACCACTGAAAAGTATTCTGAGGCTCACATTTGAATATGTTGTGTACCACAGTTCCAGAATTTACTAGGTTTAAAATAAAATAAACTATGCTACCATGTCCCAATTCAAGAAGAAAGGTTATATTTTCCAGTATTATTCTATTTACCTACTCGTTTAAACTCCCTTTTTCCCTCTATTTCAACACATAGATATCTTAGCCTTTAATTCATAGTATCTAATGAGTAGAGAAGCCACTTCCTCCAAGATTATTTATCATATATTGTACAACAACTCTGAGTAAAAAGTGGGAAAGTACATGTTTTACACTAAAAAATAAGAACTTTTAATGGCTGTCATGTGAAGAAAACAGAAACAGAAAATACACGTAGTGTCAAAAAAGAAACCACTTTACATAAGCAGGGAAGATGCCACATAAATTTGAGAAAAAAATTCATATGAATAATCCACAGTGTAGAAAGCCCCCTAGTGTATAATTAGGTGTTGATTAATATATTTTGTGGCTTTTTAAAAAGACTTTTGGTTACATTTCTGTCATCAAGAAGTGCTAAGAGTTATTTTTTAAAAACATAGGACATATCTTTGCTATGCTGAATGAGGTGTTAGCATCCTACAGGCTTATTATAGGTTCTGGTAGACTAGCAGGATCCTTTTGTTTTAAGAAGCAGAGTGCCCAGTTCCTGTCCTTAATAAATAAAGGAACACAGTTAGGATAAGCAGCAGAGAGATTAAGCCACCTGCACAAAACAGCTCCTTCAGTTTCTGAGGCAAGGAGTTCTTAAATAAGTGTATTGTTCTGTGCAGTCCCTCTCTATAGTCAAATAAATTCAACTTCAATTTTCTGTCATTCAGCATGACATTGGATTACGAGGCAAAAGGCCCTGAATGCCTACAAAAAGAAAGGAAGCACTGGCTTTAAACACCATGCAGATGTAAGGCGGAACCCGTGGAAACAATCCAAAATTCACAACAGCACATTCTACCATGATGTGACTGCGTTCTGTGCAGATATTAAATAAGAAGCAAATGATTTAAAATGAACAAAACAAAAAAGAGCTCTTAGCCTCTCTTCATGTAAAGCCAGCTGCTTGCTGGATAGCATTACACAGGCATCAGATTGGGGTAATTAGTCAGTTAAGAGAGTTCTGTTGTTCCAATGGTTTCTAGAAACTACAACTATAAAAGGTATTCATAGTTAACTATTTTATAGGATGATATAAAATTGTAAGTCACTTGGAGGGCATATTAAGCTAATATAATGTTTGAGAAAACAATAGATAAAATCTTTGTAGTAGAAAGATATTTCAACCTTAAAACTTCCTGATAAAGAAAACACCAAAAATTTTTAAATCTGATTCAAAGTGTTATTTGGAGGGAAACAATTTAAGGTTCAAGTAGCAGGACAGAAGAACAAGCAGGCAGAAGAACTGGCACCCAGAGATCCAGGGGAATGTTTTTTAAAAATAAGAAACTGAAGGCTGTTATCTTTTTTTTAATAGTACAGATAACTGAAGACAAGGAAAAACAAACTCAATGCTCGGACACATTCTGAGACAGGGTAGTTTGGAGGTGCACAGGCTCTGAAGCCGGACCACCTAATTTCCAATCTTGGCTCCACTTCCTCCTTGCTATAGAACTCCAGGCACTTCCGCTTCCCCACTTGTAAGGCTGGCTGCTCCTGGGTGCACAGGACTCATCCGAGCATTAAATGATTTCCTGTACATAAAGGAGAACACAGGCAGGCCCGTGGGGAGCACTACGTAAATGCCTGCCGTTCCCATGGGTGCTGGTGCGAAGGCCACTCCTCCCTGCCCTGGTATCATCACTTCTCCCCATGAGGACCTTGTTCTTGCACAGGGGCCTGGTGTCACCAGTGGTCATCTTTGTAAGAGAAAGGGTAAAAAAGGAATTTTAACTATGCTATCCTTCATCTGTAGGATAACTGGCACAATGTTACAATGTTAAATACAGTTGATGGGTTCACACACCTTTGTTATTTTATTCTCTGTATTTGAAAAATTTTATAGATATATATTGTTTAGAGAAGAGCTTTGCAGGGGTAAAAAATGATAGCATGTTTTATACTATGGAGTCCTATCAACTCTGTTCTGTGTATCCACGGTAAAAATAAAAAAGAAAGAAAGAAAACAAACTAAAAAGGGGAAGAAGTGAGATGTGATGAGAAGTGGGATGAGATGTGAAACAGCAATTCAAGACAATCCACTTGGTCCTGTGAATGGGGAGTAGAGAAATTTAATTGTAGCTGGAAGGGGATGTATTAACAAGGAGGCTTGTTTGGTTTTGTCTTGAAGACAGGTGGTACTGAGATGTGCTCATCTGCATTTGGGAATGCATTACCGCCACACTACCCCCTCCCTGCCGCCACCCTCCCCATACATGATCGTCAGATTCACAGTGGTACATTCATATATGCACATAACATTATTGGGTCTGTTTCTTCCCCAAACTTCCCTTTTCTCTCCCCTCTTCCTTCCTCTAATCTCCTTCCGCTACCTCACTGGTCTATTAATTTACAAGAGGTCCTTTTTCTTTCTTACTTTCTAGCTTCCACATATGAAAGAATACATGTGGCCTTTGATTTTCAGAGTCTGGCTGATCTCACTTAACATGATGCTCTTTAGTTCCATCCATTTTCCTGCAAATGACATAATTTTGTTCTTCTTTATGACTGAGTAAAACTCCATTGTGTGTAAATACAACCCATTTTTCTAATGTGGATTCACAGAAGAAACCTTTGCACATCTAAAAATACATACCAATATCAGAATAAAGTTAGAGTATTCAATTATGTCAATTTCAAGTTAACATATTTACTTTTTTTTTTTTTGCGGTACCGGGGATTGAACACAGGGGCATTCTACCTCCGAGCTACATCCCCGGCCCTATTTTTTATCCTTTATTTTGAAACCGGGTCTCACTAAGTTGCAGAGGGCCTCACTAAGTAGCTGAGGCTGGCCCCGAACCCGGATCCTCTGGTCTTCACCTCCCAAGTACTGGGATTACAAGCGTGCGCCACCACGCCCAGCACATATTTACCTTTAGCAAACACTCTACAAAGTTTAGATGGTAACAAAGCCACTTAGAAAGTTCATTTTATTTTAGGGTTTATATTTCAGAGGTTTGATTCACATCTATTTTGAAACAAGTATTCCTGAAGTATATTTAACACTTTTCTAAAGTATGCCAGAAGAGATTGAAGTAACATTTAGAGGCTTTTTTTATAAATCAGATGCTAGAACAGGTGTGAATATACAGTTACAAAGCTGCAATTCAGTACAGATGTAGTTACATTAAAACCAGAATATAGTGTGTGTGTGTGTGTGTGTGTGTGTGTGTGCGCGTGCATGTGTGCATGTATATGTGTGTATGTGTGTGTATTGTGTAGCAGTGGATGGGTGGGGTGGATTAGATCAAGCTAAGGAGATAATCAGAATATTTATAAAATTTATAAATAAAAGCTGGGCTTGGTGATACATGCCTGTAATCCCAGTACTTGGGAGGCTGAGATGGGAGGACAGTGAGTTCGAGGACAGCCTCAGCAATGCAGCAATGCTCCCGGCAACCTAGCAAGACCCTGTTTCAAAACAAAAAATAAAAACGGTCTGGGGGTATAGCTTGGAGGTAGAATGCCCCTGGGTTCAATCCCCAGTAACACACACACACACACACACACACACACACGCACACACGTACGCACACACTAAATAATATTAGGATCAAAACTTTTACTTCAGAATTATTCATGTAGCAAATACATCTAAATTTTCACTGAATTTAAAAAATTCTGAACATTAAACCAACCGAATATAATAGAAAGATAACTATAATTCATGGGAGCTTATTAAATATGACAAATTATGTATATGTTCATGACATAGGAAGTCTTAAATTCTAGTGTTTTTATCCTGGTTAAATTATTTAACCTCTTTCTCAACTGGCAAAATAAGTATAATACTTTGTCTATCTCATAAGAAACAAGTCTTAATAGATTTAGCATCTTTTCTGAATGATTTAGAACAGTATTTTGCTTTGTGATGAATCTGTACAAATACAAATTCATACAATCATATGTATTTATAAGTTATAATAAGATTTTTCAGCCGGGCGTGGTGGCGCACGCTTGTAATCCCAGTACTTGGGAGGCGGAGACCAGAAGATCCGGGTTCGCGGCCAGCCTGAGCTACTTAGCGAGGCCCTCCGCAACTTAGTGAGACCCGGTTTCAGTAAAGGATAAAAAACAGGGCCGGGGGCGTAGCGCAGAGGTAGAACGCCCCTGGGTTCAATCCCCGGTACCACAAAAATAATAATAATAATAATAAGATTTTTCAAGATTGAAAAATACCAGTAAAGGATATGGATAGCCCAGAGTGAACTAGGAAGAGAAAGGGACCCAGGATGGAATGAACAAAATATTAACTGAAAACATTTATGGGGTACAGAGTAAAAGACCCAGGGTTAATACTAAAGTAAATGAATAAACGGAAGACAGAGACGTTTAGATCTACAGTTTGAGACACTGTCCAACAGAGTCATATAACCATACAGACAGCAACTTCCTTGAATGAATCCGAGTATAGAGATCCCTCTATGTAGGGCTGATTCTATGAAAAGCTGTGGAGGAGGTGGGCCACATCTTCAGTCCAAGTTCTGGTTCTTCTTTCTGCACTGTTTCTTCCTGTGCTTGGATGGCATTAAAACAGGCAAAGACACAAGACCTTCTTCAAAACGTCTTCATGCAAAAGTTTTCATGCAACAAAACTACTTTGAGCTAATTGCATTCTAAAATAAATTCTACCACACAATTACATAATATAAAAGGCAAAAATATTTTTTATGATTTTATGACTGAAGAGCCCCTCAAGCAATACTCACAGATAATATTTAAAAAATAGCTATAAGGATGTTTAATACAATATCACTTTGACAGGAAAAAAACTGTCCAGTAATAGGGTAAGATTAAGTACACTAATCCATCCAAACAACAAAATACTATGAACATTTTTTGCATGAAAAGATTATGCAAGAGGAAAATAGGGGGTGGAGATTATAAAACTCTATGATATAATTTTATTTATTTATTTTGCAGTACTGGGGATTGAACTCAGGGGCATTCTACCTCCAAGCTATACCCCCAGCCCTAATTTTTTATTCTTTATTTTGAAACAGGGTCTCACTAAGTCACGGAGGGCCTCACTAAGTAGCTGAGGCTGGCCACAAACCCAGATCCTCCGGTCTCAGCCTCCCAAGTACTGGGATTACAAGTGTGCGCCTCCATGCCCGGCTCTATGATATAATTTTTATTAAAATATTTAATATTCAAAAATTAAGTTATAAGGACATATATCAAAGGGTCATAGTTTTATGCAAATGTTGGAATCAATAGTGAACATGGGTTGCTTTAGTAATAGGAAACAAATCCTATTAAAGTAGTCTAACACTAAACTTCGGATCATACCCATACTCATAACTTGCTCCATAACTCACCGATGTTTCTTGTAACTCATTATCAGTGTCTACTGTCCTCTGGGTCTCTTCTGCCTTTCCCACGTGGAAACTTACGTTTATAGCAGCCCTGCTGGAAGTGGCCTACTATAGCAACTCCCTTCAAGTGTAAATTAATGATAACAATGAATCGTGCTTGGTTGCTAACAGGCGGCAGAAATACGAGGCTTGCGAGGCTCAGAACCCAGGTTTTGGCAGCGCAGTTCTGGACTCAGACTACATTTCTGCTGGTGAGTAGCTATGCGGTCGTAGGTAAATGACTCAGTTCCTCTAGGCCTTGGTGATCTCATTTTTAAACTGTAGATAATGCAAGTGCTGAACACTGGACAGCGATAGGAAGGGGCACCTGTGCTGTCCTGTGCCTGAGATATAGTAGTGCTTTGTGAATGTGGCTGCTATTTATACTAGGAACTCTAAACTCCTAAAAATGTGGGTTTTTTGTTTGTTTGTTATGTGTGGTGCTAGGCATTGAATCCAGGGGCATTCTACCTCCAAGCTACACCCCCAGCCCTATTTTATTTTTTATTTTGAAATAGGGTCTTGCTAAGTTGCTGACAGCCTCACTAAGTTGCTGATTCTAGCTTCAAACCTTCAATCCTCCTGTCTCTGCCTCCCAAGTACTGGGATTACAGGTGTGCGCCACCACACCTGGTATAAAACTCTGTGTTTAATGATGCAGACAATATCAGTGATTTGCTAGTGGAAGAGAAATGCTGTGTGCTGGAGGTGCTGGCAAGAGATATGACCAAGGAGGTCATTTATTTCCTGCTATTGGCCCATAAATGTGTATGCTCTGCAAATGTCTATGAGCAGCAGGTGTGTTGTGAAAAGTGTCTGTGTGCAGGTAGGAGTGCGTCCACACAGGTGTTACAGACTAAAGCTCCCCCCACCCTGCTGTTCAGCTGGAGTTGCTCTGAGGGTGCAGAAGCTGTATGACAGAGAAGCAGAACATGTACCACATTTATTCCTGCTCAAGTCTAGTGTTAATCATGTGATCCATGCTTCATTACTACTGCTAAATGACCAAATAAATTGGTGACTGGTATCCAAACAAACAGGAGAAGAAAAAGACTTAATTGGTAAGGAGTATGCAGTGATGTTAGGCCACAAGTATAGACTGGGAGAAAGAATGAAAGGGGCAAATCTGTCTTAGAAAGAGAACGTGTTAAGGCTAAAATTTAACCTTAGAAGGGGGAATTAGGTTAGAGGTGAAGAACAAGGAGAGGAGACATTTGCAATGACACAGGTGAAAAAGGACTAGAGAATCAGAATTACGACGATCTCAAAAGAGAGAAAGAATGCTTAAAGGACAAACACCTATCCTGAGAAGTAGATGCCTATGATCATTACGGAAAATTCCTCTAAGATTCAAACATTCATAAAATAGAAATAACATGTAAAACAGAGATCACCTTCAGATGAAAGCTCAATGTTTGGAGCAAATGAAAATGCAAAGAAAGACAATCTTTTAAGACTCTAGTGGTCAAAGACCAAATGGCTTAAGAATCCTTAAGAGGTTCCATATTTCAACAGTGACCTGGTTTTAAAAAAGAATTTTCAGGGTTCTAGTTAGTACTATCTGGCTTGCATCTTGTCCAGAGACCTGGAAAAACTATTTTTTTGTGTTCTCCTGCTTTGGGGAACAGAGCTGTCAAGAGTGTCCCAATATCAAGCTAATCTCTCGTAAGGGCTGTTGAATCTATTATAACTAAGGATCACTGCAAATTTCCTTGGCTCTGTGTGTATAAAATGAGCACTTTTCCTCTTTATTAGGAGTCAAGGTTACATAATTCCAACAGGAGCCCAAGGGTTCAAAAGGAATCACAAAGACTGGCCAAGTTGCCTCAGTGAGCTCCCTCTGAATATCACACCTTACAGGTAAGTTCACCTGCCAAATGCAGGCGACTCCTGAGTTGACCACACCACTCCCTTCTCTGCAGCCTTTCTAAGAGGAGGCAGACAACTGCTGCAGCTCACCAAGGCTGATGGCAGGATAGGCAAGTGCAGCCAAATGGATCTTCTGAGAGAAATGTATGGTTTCTCTTTGTGTAAAGGAGAATTTAAGGACATTCTAATACTTTATCCTAAATACCTTAAACTGCAGTTTGATTTTCTATATTTATGTAGTTCTCTGGGCACTATTGCATTTTACCTTGTTTATTCTCCTAATGTCTTAAGGCAGGTAAGGAAAGCCACCATATTTCCATTTTATAGATGAAGTAACGGAGTCAAATAAATAATTTGTCCAGTGGGCATGTAAAAGGCAAAAACAAGTCCAGAAAGCAGAAGTGTTTGATTCCTGGACTGGTACATTTTCTCAACGGAACCACATCACTCATTTTGACTTTTTTCCCTTACTAGAGGAGCTACTAATTAGTGCATGCAGTATTTATATATGTTACCGCATGGAAGAGGTTCACAAAGATTATGCTAACACACAAAGGACCACGTGTTGCACGGTTCTATTTGCGTTAAATGCCCAGGATTGGTAAACCCATACAGCAAGAAAGCAGACTAACGATTGGTGGGGGAGGGGCAGGAGTGTAAGGGGAGAGACGGTTAATGGCCACAAGGTTACTTTGGGGAATGAAAGAAATGGTCTGAAATTAGATTATGGCAATGGTCACACAATACAACTTTGTTAATATTCTAAAAACCGTTAAATTGTACACTTAAAATGGGTGAATTTAGCCGGGCGTGGTGGCTGAATCCCAGTACTTGGGAGGCTGAGACCGGAGGATCGGGGTTCACGGCCAGCCTCAGCTACTTAGTGAGGCCTCTGCAACTTAGTGAGACCCTGTTTCAAAATAAAGAATAAAATATAGGGCTGGGAGTGTAGCTAGTAAGTAGAATGCCCCTGGGTTCAATCCCCGGTACTGCAAAAAAAAAAAAAGGTGAATTTATGTAAATTATCTCTCAATAATGCTGTTTTAAAATTCAATTAAGATGTTAAAATATTATATGCAAAATAATCTCAATCTCATTAAAATCTCTATATATATATACATACATATATACATATATATTATATATATATATTTTTTTTTTCTTTTGCAGTACTGGGGATTGAACCCAGGGACATTCTACCTCCAAGCTACATCCCCAGTCCTATGTTTTATTCTTTTTATTTTGAAACAGACTCTAAGTTGTGGAGGGCCTAAGTAGCTGAGGCTGGCCGCAAACCTGCAATCAATCCTCCCGTCTCAGCCTCCCAAGGACTGCGATTACAAGTGTGTGCCACCACACCTGGCTAAAATATCTCCATATTATTGTACCAAACACCTTACCAAAAGAAAAAAGTTTAAAAGTTTTTTTACTTGGAATAAATTTGAAAGTTGGTCAAATAAATTTGAAGAAGGATATTAATACTAAAATGATTTGTTTGAACTCTGTCTTCCAATATTTGTGACTGCTAACAAAAAGTAAAGGACACGTTATTCTACCAGGTGGAAGTATATTCATTTAAGTGGACTGATTTGTAGGTCACAATAACCTCTGAGAGGAGTATTATCAATTGAGATAAATTGTGCATTTTGGAAGTAATATTAGTGTGAGCTAAACATAAAATTACAAGACTTAGGCAAATAAACCTTTACAAAGGAAGCCAAGAATTTAATCTTCAAAATTTTTTATTTCATATGTTTACTTTTCTATGAAAAAATTTTGGCTGCTATTGACAGCCCATTATTTACTCTTATACCACTATTAAACCATGTGAGTCAGAATTTGTTAACACATGCATTTAAATTTCTGAGCATCTATGTTTCAAAAGATAAAGAGAAAATATGGGAAAAATAAAGTTTTTAATGTAGAAAAGTAATGATCATAAAAATTATATACTCGATTCAAAATTGAAATTGTTTAGTGGTGCTTAAGAAGAGCAATAAAATATAAAAACATGAATATTTATCCAACTTTGGAAGCAAGCAAATGGCATCAGAGTTAGAATTAAATCGCAGCACACGAGCCTGGCAGGGCTCCCCAGGCTTCAGCCCAGCCCCCTGGTTGCCACTCATTGAGGACAGCTGTCAGAGTCCTCTGCTAATGTGGCAGGGCCATCATCTTCATCATCATCAGGGCCAAGCATCTCCATCACCTGGAATGCTTTCAACTAATACCACATCAATAGGGAAATGGGGTGGGGGGGCTGGAAGACACAAAAGATAGTTAAGTAGTTTAAAATGGAAAAAGATGAACTTTATCCCAAAAGTGAATTCTAAAAGTAAGAGATATGGGAATATAACATACTAGAACAACTTTTAAGATATATTTATAGGGAAACACAATAGTGATATAATATTCAGCACAGGGTTTTTAATTTATGGTATAAAGAAACATATTTCATGTTAGTGAAAGAAGGAGTAACATGTTAACTCATTTAATAAGAGGGAACAAGGAACAACTAAGTGTGGATAACAGACCATGATACAGAAATTCAAGTGAACTAGTAGTAGAAGGGAAGCTGATTGTGATACTTAACAGTCAAAGCTGGTTCTAAAACTGTGAAGCTGCTAAAATTGATTTTAGAAAAAAGTATGGCCGGGCACGGTGATGCATGCCTATAATCCCAGAGTCTGGGAGGCTAAGACAGGAGGATTGCAGGTTCGAGGCCAGCCTCAGCAACTCAGTACTTAGTGAGGCTCTCAGTAACCTAGTGAGACCCTGTTTCCAAATAAAAAATTAACAAATAGGCCTGGGGTTATAGCTTGGAGGTAGAATGCCTCTAAGTTCAACCTCCAGTACCAAAAAAAAGAAAGAAAGAAAAGGGAAAAGGAAAAAATTATATACATGCAAATGCTTAGAATTGCATTTAAGATGATTAATTATAACAAGCCATTTATGAACTTCATATTAAAAAGCTAATTTTAAATACTTTCTATTGTATTATTTAAACAAATTTTATTTCCTCCAGACACAAAAAAGGAAGAGATGATTGTGTATGTCTGCCCTTATTTTGATTTGTTCAAAGAAAATCTAAAATTCTATGTCCATTATATCAATCCAGTGATTTATTTGGGGAGAAGACATTCATTGTAACTTACTGGTTTTTCCTCTTCTCAAAAGGGTAACATAATTTCTGAAAAAGACATAAATAATCTGGGAAAGCTACAGATGATGGAATCAAGATAATAAAAAATCTTTTAGAGGCTGCTCAGCTAAGTCACAGAAAAACTAGACATGCATTAAAAGAAAGCAGATTAAGAAGATGTTTGAGGTTCATGAAAGTTATGAAGCAAATGTTATAATATGATATAGAAAGTAAAACTAAACAAAATAATTTGAATGGCAAAATTATTGGAACTAGAGAAATTCATAGAATATTCTTAAGACAGAGGACAAAACAAGACAAAAACAAAAGCCCTGTTGAGAGTTGGTAAAACTAAGAGTACCTGCACATACAACTGGTGTGACACTAGGAGGTAAGAAGTTCCATGAAACCCTTGAAGAGTTGGAGACTACCTGCACTCCAGAAGTCAAAGGGAAGACAAGGGCCCATGGCTGGCATGTGGTAGATGCCCAATAAACACATGCCCCCGAGATGAAACAAACCACAGGACACCATCATCCCAAGGCCAAGGGACAGGAACAGGTGAGTTTTGGTAACAAAGTAGTGAATATGTTAATGGATAATGGGCAGAGATAAAATTAGGTGATAACAGATATAGAACTTGTAGTTCTAGCTTTGCATTACTGTGAAAAACTACCTTAGAAATGAATTTAAAAGGAGGAAAGGTTTGTTCTGGCTCATGGTTTCAGAAGTTCCAGTCCATGGTCACTTGGTCCTGTTGTTCTGGGCCTGTGGCAGAATAGTACATCATGGCAGGAGTATGTCATGGAGGAAGTCTGTTCACCTCATGGCAACCAGGAAGCCAAGAGAGACATTCTTCTTCCAGAGCATACCTCCAGTGCCCTAACTTCCTTTAACTAGGCTCTACCTTTTAAAGGTACCACCTCCTCTCAACAGTAATATGGGCTGGGGACCAAGCCTTTAACACATGAGTCTTTGTGGGACATTTTAAATCCAAACTACAGCACCTTCCTGAACCACTGTAACCCCTTTTGAAAATGAACTGGAAAGAAACAGTATGTTGGCATAATCCAATCAGTTCACCAGAAAGGTATTTGTAGATAAAGCAAGAGGTACATTGATAAATATTTTTCTAAATGTTTTGACAATTTCCATACTGAGACCTTGACACGGGAATGAGTAAGATTATTGTTGGTTAGAAACAAACAACCTGGTACCCTTATGATAGGTACATAGGAACTAGTATTTATCACTAATTGAGAGTATCCCTAATAAACCTGTCCATTCTGACTTACCAATTTTAAAAATGGTTTCAACCATGGAAATTTAACAGCATTAAAAAACTTATTTTGTAGCCAGGTGTGGTGGCGCATGCTTATAATCCCAGTACTTGGGAGGCTGAGACAGGAGAATCACAGGTTTGAAGACAGCCTCAGCAACTTAGTGAGGCCCTCCACAACTTAGTGAGACCCTGTTACAAAATAAAAAGGAAACAGGACTGGAGGTGTAGCTCAGAGGTATAAAGCCTCTGGGTTCAATCTCCAGTGCCACGCACACACACAAAAACTCTTATTTTCTTAACGTAGTGTGGGTGCTACTTATAGAGTGAATCTATTTGAAGCCAGCAGCAAAAATCAAACTTTAGTCTTGAAATTATATGGCCCCTTGCTCTACAATTACACTGCACTTTAGGAGAGTTTTTTTTAATATCTCTAGTTCCACAACCTCACCTGAAGACTGAATAGATTGGAGCCTTCATTAAGACTGTACTTAATGAAAGTAAGGCCTTGATGAGTATAAAAATGGCTAATTAGGACTACATTCCTTTAGGAAGGTTTTTTTTACTATAGAAGGTAGAATGTGATCTAAGTCTTAAAAGAGGCATAGGTGTTTTTTTTAAGAAAAGTTTATTGTTAAAGCAATATCAGAAAGAAATTTAAAAGAGGCAAAATCACTATTTCCATCATGCTAAAATTTATTTTCCTATCTTCATATTCCTTTCTAATTTCTATTTATAAATATACCTATTTAACATAATTGTAATTACACATACAGTTTGGTGAACTTCACTTATGTAACATAATCATAAGCATGTTCCTCTGCTGGTGCCCATTGTTCATATTATCATTTTTTTTTTTTTTGCGGTACCGGGGATTGAACCCAGGGGTGTTCTACCTCCACGCTACGCCCCCGGCCCTATTTTTTATACTTTATTTTGAAACCGGGTCTCACGAAGTTGCGAAGGGCCTCACTAAGGAGGGAAGGAGGGAGGGAGGGAGGGAGGGAGGGAGGGAGAGAGAGAGAGAGAGAGAGAGAGAGAGAGACAGGGAAAGAGCGAGAGAGCTGAGGCTGGCCGCGAACCCGGATCCTCCGGTCTCCGCCTCCCAAAGTACTGGGATTACAAGCGTGCGCCACCACGCCCGGCCCCTCATATTATCATTTTTGAAGTCTGCATAATGCTCCAAATGTTGGTATGTGATAATCTATTACCCATTTCATTAGTGTTGGAAATAAATTATTTCTTTTTGTGTGTGTGTTGTGTGTGTGTGTGTGTGTGTGGTACTGAGTATTGAATCCAGGGGTATTCTACTTCTGAGCTATATCTCCAGCCCTATTTTTTAATTTTTATTTTGAAAAAGGGTCTCACTAGGTTGATGAAAGTCTCACTATTTGCTGAGGCTGTCCTCAAACCTGCGATCCTCCTGTCTCAGCCTCCCAAGTACTGGGATTACAAGCATGTGCCATCATGCCTGGCTGACAAATTATTTCAAATCATTCATTTATATATGTCCTTTCAACAGAAATAATTTTCTTCTTCTGAATTTTTTTCTAAACATAAGTCTTGAAGAAGGAAATTATTTAATCATAAACATTTCCATGGGTTAAAAAACATACAACATTTTTATTACCAAATGAAGGGAAACTACCACTAAAGTATATGTACTAATTTAAAATTCAGTTTTATATAGTTATTAGTAACCGAACATTTGTGTTCACTTATTATGTGTACTTCCTGTGTTAACAGTCTGTTTCTGTTTTTCAACCATGTGTCTGGTTGGAAGTTTGGAGTTTTCTTACACAGTTGAATAAACCCTTTATCTGGTATGGGTTTAACCCTCTGCATATCACATATGATACAAATGCATTTTTGTCAGTCTGCTATTTTTAGGTTTGGGGCAGTTTTTGCACTTAGAAAATCTTTATTTTTATAGGCAACAATCTATCTTACCATTTGAAATGTTTAAAGAACTGCTTTATCCCTCTGTAAAGATACATTCTGTATCTATGTGCTAGTTTTCTTGTTTTCCTTCCTTACTTTGAACTTTGTTTATTTGCTTTAGTTATCTCTGTAAAGTGTATTACATAATGTGTTAAATAAGGACAATGATCCTTACATTAAAATCTGATTGTACTTCTGGATTTGCTGCTCTTTTCTAAAGATAGACATTGCCATTTTCTTCAGCAGCAGCACATTCCTATAATAACATGGTCTAAATATGCCAGGGCTGGGTGGCCAAACAGTTCTTCGTTTCCAGACTATGAAGTATTTTTCTCAAGACCTGCTCTGATAACATTTGACACCATGCAGCTAAAGCAGTAGAGCACGCATTCCAGGATCAACCAGTGTTCAGGACCAAAGTGGGAGGTGGGTCAGGTAGGTGTCCAGTGTCTTAAGGACACAGCAGCTGTGTCCTTACCAAACAGGTCTCATGGCATGAATCTGGCTGTGGAGCTGGCAGCCATCCTAACCACTTTGTAAGCCTGTTTCTTCCACCTGCTCAGAGCTTCTGAATATCTACCTAAGAATCTTGTTTTGTTATTGACAGACTGAGAGCCCTTTTGCTCAATCTGAACAGAAATTGTGAAAGGGCAAGTGCAGCTCCCTTAGCACTAGCAGCTCCAGGAACCATCAGCTCTCCACTTTCAGTGTTATAGCTCCAACCTTTGAGCACCAGTGGCTCTCAGCTTAGTGTAATCCTATGCTCTGAGTGCCAGCAGCTTCCAGCAGCTTTGTTAACAGCGCTCCCAGCTGCTTTTAGCTGTTCGTTGGCAGCTCTTGGCAGCTCTCTGGAGCTCTCCGGCAGCTCTCTGGCTGCTAGATATTCTCAGAACTAGCAGCCCTTGGTGTTCCCAGGGCTAGCAACCAAGCTCAGCTCACTCTACCTGAGACAGAAATGATGAATAGGCCTTAAAAACCATCTGAATAAGGCCCCATGGGGCCTACACTGCAGCACATCAGGGCAGTGTACGGGACGGAGGCTACAGACATTCCTGATGAGAATGAGAAGAGTGCTTATATAGCCCAAAAGGGAGGCCCACACATGCACAGTCTGCGCCTGCTACTGCAGACTTACTGCGCTGTCCTGCCAGTCTGTGCAGGTATACCAAGCTCGCCTGCCCTGGCTGCCATGCTACATATTTCCAGTTCCCTCAAGAGTCTTCAAATAAATGATTTTCAGATTCCAAAATGCTAATTTCCTTTGGAAAGAGTATTCAGCTTCAGTTATAGACTAAATACCAAGTGAAATGGGGCATTCCATTCCTATAATCTGGGCTTTGTCATGGTTAAGGCATATCCCATCTTTATTACTTACTCGTTTTGTATCCTGAAGTAAGTTATTTAACTTGACTAAGGCTGGATTGCATCACTACTAGCAAGAGGATAATAATGGTACTTCTCTCCCCAGAGATATTGAGGATTAAATGAGATAATGTATACCAACACTTAGCACAGTGACTGGCAAATAGCCAATCACAAAGCAAGGTTTTGAAGAGATATCTGCATACCCATGTTCATCACTGCATTATGTGCAACAGCCAAGAGTTGGAAGCAACCCAAATATCTATAGACAGATGAGTGAACAAAGAAAATGTGGAGTTTATATACACAATGGAATATAATTCAGTCATAAAAGAAGGAAATTCTGACATTTGTGACAACATGAAAGAAGGTAGAAGATATTATGCTAAGTGAAACAAAAATAAATCCTGTATAATCTCAATAACATGTAGAATATAAAAAATTTAAACTCATAGAAACAAAGTAGAAGGCTGCCAAGGGGGGGGGAATTAGTGTTTAGTGGATATAAAGCTTCAGTGTTGCAAGATGAAAAAGTTCTATAGATCTGTTGTAGAAAATGTAAATACTTTAAACTACTGAACTGTACACTTAAAATACTTAACATGGTAAATTTAATGTCGTGGTTTTTGCCACAATAAAGAAGTATAAAGAACACTATAATAGTTGCATATTCAATACTAGTTTCTTAACACCTTATCACTTTGCTTCATCATTTTTTAAGTTTTAGAAGTAAAATATTTAAAATGGAAATAAATTTGGATTCACTGAACACAACAGCACACACTGTATTTTCATTCAGTACCCTAAACCACCAATCCACTAAGGATAATGATATACCAAAGTAGATTCCACTTTATTTTTCTGAAATCCTACTTTGTACTTGAAATGTCTTTAATATGAGTACTTAAGTCATACCATTCTAAAGGGCAAAATTGGGATGACAGCAAACCTTGAAAACAAACACAGTTATCACTATCAGTCATATTTGCAAGACTAATTAAAACAAGATTTTGTGGAGATTATAAGAAAAAAATTTTAGACATTTCCTCACTATTGCTAGTTGCTAACAACAGCAAGAAGAATTCTCATTACCTAGTACTTCTTTCTGAAAATCATGGCATCTGGCTTGTAAGTTTATTTCTTGTTGCTTGGATGTCTGAATCTGCTGAGACCTCAATGTGGCTGTATCTGACAACAATTTGAGATTTTTTACTTCCTCTTCCAGGCATATCTTGTTTCTCTGGGATGCTGTCAAACTTTTATTTAGTATATCTATTTCTGCAAAGAAAATTTGAAGTTTATAAATAGGCAACATTGAAGCATAAAACATTTCTCCCCAAACTGATTTTCTTTTAGAAGATTAATAGTTGAAAGCCAAGATGTCTTTTCTGAGAGCATAATGACACCAAACCAAGAGATTAAATTTAAATTCAGTAATGATTCTGAAAAAGAAATAAGAAAAAGGGTTGTACTGCTAAATGATGCATGAAATACTTTAGTAGTAGTTTTTTAAACTTTATACTAAATGGCAATACAGCCTACATTTTAAAAACATAAATGAATAAGATAATATCTGTATAATCTTCCAGGTTTTATTCAAATTACATTGTTTTCTTGATAATATGATTCATAAAAGTAAATTTAAATGTGCTAGTATGAGCTGATTGAGTAGGATTTCTAAGACAGTGACTAGGATATGTTCTATACAAATTATGAAGAAATATGGTAGGGGTGGAGAAGACTAGAAGGATACAGTACCTAAAACCAATAAATTTATGGGCAGAAAGTATTATTAAGTAATATACTTTAATGATTATAATAGTACTATTTCCCCCAAATTAGACCAGAATTCATCATAACAATTATCTGTCATTATTCTATCTACTTAAGATATAATAAAAATATCTTCACAGTTCTTAGATTGAAATGCATGGAGCAGAGCCAGGCATGGTGGCACACGCTTGTAATCCCAGTTACTTGGGAGGCTGAAACAGGAGGATCGCAGGTTCGTGGCCAGCCTCAGCTACTTAGTGAGGCTCTCTGCAACTTAGTGAGACCCTGTTTCAAAATAAAGAATAAAAATAGGGCTGGGGGTGTAGCTTGGAGGTAGAATGCCCCTGGGTTCAATTCCCAGTACCACACACACACACAAAAGAAAGAAATGCATAGAGCATATCACCCATCAGAGTAATTAATTATCATGCTCCCATCTCAACAATGCTTTAAAACCAACTGAAAACCAAAACTACCATTAAAATACACAGACACACACAACAGCAATACTATACAATGTGTACAACCACCATTATTTGAATTGATGAGGATGTATCTATGTGAAAACCTGGACAGTTCGCTTTTCCAGAGTTTACCTGGCAATCCCTTCTCTGATTAGCCCCTCCAAGGCTGTGTGATAGGTTCAGATGTGACTGGATGTCTAAAGAGGTTGGCTTGGATTATTGCTCCTCAGGCCACCAAAGCAGAAATGGCAGCCATGTGGACCAGGAAAGACCAGAAGTATAGATACACAGGAGACACACGGCAGCAGAACTAATATGACCAGCAAATGATCACAGGAGAAATAACAGTGAGATGGAAGAGAGCACAGAAGAGAGAGCATAAATGATGATGAGCAGGATCACAAATATGGTCCAGAAGAAGAAGATCAAAATGTCTTTTCACAGGCAGAAAGTATATCTGGGAGAAAAAGATGTACAAAGCCCACAGAACTGGGGCTTGAGAACAAGGGCTCTGGCGCCTTTTCACTTTTGGTTCCTGCTCAAAATGGAAAACCTGGAGACAGGGACCAAATCACTGGGGTTCTACTCTAGTCCAATGGTTACTTTAGGTGGGAAGTTGTCCACTAGGAATGACTAATTTGCTTCTTAAAACTCATGACCTTACACCCATTTCTATGGGGAAAACTACCAATACAGGAGTAGATAAAATTTTAGAAAGAACATAGTTTAAGAAAATAAGGTTACAGCTTTCCTTCACACCTAAAAAGTCTTTCTGGGTATTTCTGTAATCATAAAGGTGACTTCTTATGGCTGAATAAGCTGTGCCGTGCCATAACTGTATCTGCCTATGTGTAAGTCAGAATGACACTGCAGAGTAGCACACACATGCTGTCACCTATTTATCGACTGCCAAAATGACACTGCTTAGGTTAGCAGGCTGACTCTGCTAGTGAACACTACAGTCTCCAAAATAACTACTCGTGTCAATGTGACTTTCTATCTGACATTAAAAGAATAAGAATCTGCAATACAAATTTATTTGCAAAGTATATTCTAACACGTGGAAAAGTACAGCAAGATTTCAAAACTAAAGGGAGCTGGAATGCTCCTAACATGGAATTAGGAAAGTAAACTCAATGGAGGTGAATTGACTCACCCTTGGCAAGCTACGCACTCCAGTACTTAATGACAGTCCTGCGGTCAGACACTGAATTCTGCTTTACACCATTATACAATTTCATACTTGCAGTCATGCAGCCCAATCTGGGGTTCAGAAATTATGATCCCTACCAATTGGTCATCTATACTAGCCATTGTATCCCCATGGGCCTTCCCTGTCTTACCACCATCCCATGAAGGAGGTCTTCATACATCTGGCCTACCACAGCTCAAATGCTACCACTGTGTGGAAACCTTCTCTGATTTGATCTGGATATAGCCTAGTCTTAATGTAACTCACTCCAATTTATACATTTTCACTGCATTGATCATACAAATATGTGATCTATTATTGGACTACAAGTTATTTTAGGACATGGATGATACCTTTCTTATTCTTTTTCCTCTCATAATTCTTTCCACAGCATCCTAGAATTAACAGGAGGAGCTCAACAAACACCTACAAAACGAGTAAGGCCCTGTTGAGTAAAACTTCTAAATGGCTCCAGTAAACCACTGGTTGAACATCCTAAAAGTGTTTGTCTCAGCCCTCATTTCAAAGGCATGCATATCCAGCCCCATTTTATTTAAATGTCATACCAGGTTAGACAGTTAAAGTATACATCTAAAAGGAAGACACAGTCGGGTATGGTGGCACATGCTTGTAATCCCAGTACTTGGGAGGCTAAGACAGGAGGATCACAAGTTCTTGGCCAGCCTCAGCAACTTGTAAGGCCCTCCACAACTTAGTGAGATCCTGTTTCAAAATAAAGAAAAAAATAGGGCTTGGGGTGTAGCTTGGAGGTAAAATGCCCCTGAGTTTAATCCCTGGTACCACAAAATATATATATAGAAGACATTTTAATCAGATAAGCAAACAAGCCTATTTGATGCTTACTTTCACCAGTTTTATAAAAATCATGAACTATATTTCTAAGCCTAATTCTGGACTTGAATTGTGAAAGTTCAAGAGCTACTCAGGGGCTGGGGGTGCAGCTCAGTGGTACAGTGCTAATATTACCATGTATGTGCAAGGCCCTGTTGATCCCCAGCACTGCTGAAAAAAAGAAGAAAAAACACCGAGCTACTCAATCAACAGCTGTTTTGAAAATGGAAGCAAATTATAACTCACTAGGCAATGCAAATATAATTATTAGTATTAATCTCATGCAATCAATTTCTCATTTTTTTTTGTGGTACTGGGGATTGAACCCAGGGGCATTCTACTTCCAAGCTACACGCCCAGCCCTATTTTTTTACTCTTTATTTTGAAACAGGGTCTCACTAAGTTGCAGAGGGCCTAAGTAGCTGAGGCTGGCCGCGAACCCAGATCCTCCGATCTCAGCCTCCCAGGTACTGGGATTACAAGTGTGCGCCACCACACCCAGCTCAATTTCTTTACCTTAAGATTTTTCTAGGGCTGGGAGTATAGCTCAGTGTATTGTGCTTGCCTAGCATGTGTGAGGCCCTGGGTTCCATCCCTAGCACGCACATACACACACACACACACACACAAAGATTTTTCTGTTGTTTTTAGTCCTATGAGCTTAGTCAAACAAACTTAAAATTATGTCATTAAGTTATTAGAAAACCTCTATAACCTTATTATCAAGGTATTCTAATGTTACAAACACTGTGTAACTACTAATTCACATGATTTAACATAGTTTTATTACAATAACAAGAAAAAAACTCAGAAATTAGAGCTATCAAATGGAAAAAACACTACATAATTTTTTTTTTCTTTCAGAACTCAAGAGTTTAATAGAAAGAAACAGGGAAAAGAAGCAAAGTTCCCACACAGGGGCGGGGTCCGGAAAGGGTTGCCCATTATATAGATTTTTTTTTTTTTTGCAGTACTTGTGATTGAACCCAGGGGCATTCTACCTCAAGCTACGCCCCCAGCCCTGATTTCTTATTCTTTATTTTGAAACAGGGTCTCACTAAGTCGCGGAGTGCCTAAGTAGCTGAGGCTGGCCACCTCCAGTCTCAGCCTCCCAAGTACTAGGATTACAAGCGTGCACCACCACACCCGGCTCCATTATGTAGATTTTTTAAAAACTTTTATTTTGAAATAATTACAGATTTAGAGGAAATTGCAAATAAATGTATGGGGAGGTCCTGTTCCCTCTTAGCTCCACTACTCCCCATGTTGACATTTTGTTTAACTGGAGTCCACTAGCAAAACTAGGAAATTTACATTGGTACAATGCACAGAATTTACTGATTTCACCAGTTGTACACACATTCATTTGTGAGTGTCCATATGTAGTTCTATGTAATTTTATCACAAGCTTCATATAACTACTACCACAATCAAAATACAGAATTGATGTCTCACCACACAGCTGCCTGAACCACCCCTTTATAGCCAAACCTACCACTATCCTCATCATTCCTAAAACCTGGTACTGCTAACCACCTGTTCTCTACCTTTACAATGTTGTTATTTCAAAAATGCTGTATAAATGGAATCATATATTGTATGAGACTTAGAATTGACTTTTTCCACTCAGCAGAATTTTCTTGAGTTTCATTCAAGTTGTTCCATGTATTGATTTTTTTTCTTTTTTGTTGCTGAGTAGTACTATATGGAATGGATGTAGTAGGTTGTCCTTCACTGCTCTGAACATTTGCATAAGGGTATTTTTTTGTGTGAACATAGGCTTTCATTTGTCTAGGAGAATGCCCAAGAGTGCAACTGCTGCATTATGTGAGAAGAACATTTTTAGTTTTTGAGGAAACTGCAAAATTATTTTCTAGAATGCTATACTATTTTACATTTCTAATGGCAACATTGAGTGATTGAGTTTCTCTGATCCTCATCAATACTTGGTATAGTTAGTCTTTTAAATTTTAGATATTCTAACAGATATGTATTAGTATCTTGTGCTTTTATTTTGCATTTCTCTGATGGCTAATGATGTTTAGCATTTTTATGCACTTATTTTCCATCAGTATAACCCCTTTGATGAAATTTCTGTTCATATCCTTTGCCCATTTACTAATTCCTTTTTTTTTTCTTGTAAATGTAGGGTTTTGAGAGTTCTTTAGTTTATATACAAGTCCTTCGTTGGATATATGGTTAGCAAATTTTTTTCCAGTCTGTAGCTTCTTTTCACCCTCTTAACAGGGTCTTTCACAGAGCCAAAAATTTTTATTTTGCCCACGTCTAATTTATCAATTTTTTGCCTGCTATTAGGCCTCCACACTTTTCCCCAAAGGTTTTATGGTTTTTCATTTGATATTTAAGTCTGTGATGCGTTTTGAGTTTAAGGTATGAGGTTTAGGTTAAGGGTTTTCTCTCCCCACTTAAGGACATACAAATGCTCCAGCATTATTTATTGAAAAGGCTTTCTCCACTGAATTGCTTGCGCACGCTTGTCAAAAATCAGTTCAGCATACATTTGCACATCTAATTATATAGATTTAAAAAAAACTATAGGTAAAATGGACTAATTTTGTTCCCTTAACTAGGAGAAAATCTAAAAAACTCATTACAATGAATACTTCCTGTAACATAAATGAGAATTTAACATGATAGAGGAAACATAGGCTTTAGAATAAAAAATAATAACAGCAAGCATATATTGATTCCTTACTGCATTAGGCATTTTGTATGTGTGTGGGTGTGTGTGGAGGGGTGTTTCTTCATTTTACAGATGAGGAGGGCCCTGAGGCACCCAGTCATTTGTCAGATGCAGAGCAGATCACATGCATTCAGCTCTCTGGCTCTAGACCTCTGCTCTTCAGACACCTTCAGTTCTTAAGTAATAAGAGCTGGAGCCCGTAACACAGGCTCCTGCAGCATTCCTCCAGACCAGGCCATCAGGTCTACAAAAAGGCAAAGAAAGCAGCCAGAGATCCCATATTCCCCTTAGGGTTTCTCCTGACTTCTGGCTCGAGTTCTAACATTACTATGTTGGAGTAGAGTTTAATAAATTTAAGTAAAAGCTGAATTAAATAATCAAGAAAACAAACTAGGAATAAGAGACATTACCAAGATTAAGAGTGACAGATGAACGTATTCTTCAGTTAAAATTCATATTGTCCTTACAAGTTTTGTAAATATCAAATTATGATTGTAACATTTTTAAAATTTTTAAAAGTGTGGAAAGGTTAACTTCACTATTTATACCAGCAATGTCCACTAGAAATGTATATAATGCAACCCACATACATAATTTTAAATTTCTAGTAGCCATATTAAAATGTAAAAAGAAACATGAAATTAATTTCAATACTGTACTTTATTTTTACAGCAAAAGGCTACGGACACATTTCAAGCGCTCAGTAGCCATATGTGGCTGGGGCTACCATATTGGATAGTGCAGATCTTTCATGTAGGTGTGATAGTTCTTCAAGCTTTACCAGAATTAACCTTTAAAAACATTGTATCCAGCCAGGTATGGTGGCACACACATGTAATCCCAGTACTTGGGAGG
This sequence comes from Glis glis, assembly GCA_004027185.1. Taxonomy (NCBI): domain Eukaryota; kingdom Metazoa; phylum Chordata; class Mammalia; order Rodentia; family Gliridae; genus Glis; species Glis glis. The sequence goes on from PVJS01015201.1 coordinate 34,723, forward strand.
CTGAGACAGGAGGATCACAGGTTCAAAGCCAGCCTTGGCAACTTCACAATGCTCTCAGCAACTTAGGGAGACCCTGTTTCAGATTAAAAAACAATAGGGCTGGGGGTATAGCTTGGAGGTAGAATGTCCCTGGGTTCCATCCCCAGTATCACAAACAAACAAACAACCCCACTGCATTCAATCTATTTTCTCTATATTTACGATAAAGATTATTTACTTAACATCCTAAATGTAAAATTGGCATGCTTACATAAATACTAGAACTTCTGCTAATTTTTAAAATATATTCAAATTCATCAAAGAAACTATAAAATGCAAGCATCAGCATCTTTCAAGTTCTGCACGTATTTGTACATGTTTGTACACCCATGTCCTGGAGTGTTGATTGTACTGATAGCAGCACGGAGAAAGGAGAAAAAACCTTGTACAGTAATAAAATTTCAATTCCACACACCCCATCTGTTGTGTTCACTAAACACTCACTTGGGAATTGAATATATTGTCCTTGTGTATGCATTTCTGCCTCTGAGCTTCTATAATCGCTACTGTGTAACTTCTAAACAAAGCATTCCAGCTTCTGAAGCAAAAATGATTTATTATAATGGTAAATGTAAAAGTAAAGGGTAAATGTGAAAGAAAAGGGTTGAAAGCTAACTCCCATCTCTCTTCATGTTAGATTAAATGTAAAGTATAACATTACTTACAAATGAAAAGCATCTAATTAATTGCTTTGATTCTGATATTCCACTTTTAGGAAATAACTATGTTAAAGAAAACACAGGGTAAGATCATAAAGATCCATATGTATAGATATTCACCAAAGTCTAATTTAAAATTAAGCCAGGCATGGTGGTACATGCCTGTAATCCCAGTATTTGGGAGGCTGTGATAGGAGGACCACAAGTTAGAGGCCAGCCTCAGCAACTTAGTGAGACCCTCAGCAACTTAGTAAGACCCTGTTTCAAAATAAAAAATAAGCTGGGCATGGTAATACAAACTTGTAATCCCAGTACTTGGGAGGCTGAGATAGGAGGAATGCAGGTTTGCCGCCAGCCTCAGGAACTTAGCGAGGCCCTCTGCAACTTAGTGAGACCCTATTTCAAAATAAAAGAATAAAATAGGGCTGGGAGTGTAACTTGGAGGTAGAATGCCCCTGGGTTCCATTCCCAGTAGTATGTATGTACGTACATAAATACATACATAGATACATACATATATACATAAAGGGCTGGGGTGTAGCTCAGAGGTAGAATGCCCCTGGGTTCAATCCCCAGCACCACAAAAAAACAAACAAAATAAAAAATAAAATAGGTCTGAGGGCGTAGGACAGAGGTAAAATGTCCCTGGGATCAATAATCAGTACCACGCCAAAATAATAATAAAATAGATGTGCGATTCTTGTTTTCATTTAAACACTTAGAATCAACTATGGGTTATTAATTGGACTAATTTCAATACTGTTGTATCTCAGGGAATAGGAAGGCCCAAGGGGAGGGACAAAGACAGGGAAATGGCCAGTTGGTGGAGCAGTCAGAGCACACAGAAGACTTATTGATTAAGTTCACTGTCATATATGGGCCTGGTTCATGATGTCCCGACACATTTACAATAGTAACATCAAAGATCACTGATCACAGACCACCATAACGGATCCGGTAATAACAAAGTTTGAAATATTGTGAGAACCACCACTGCAGTGAACACATGCCGATGGAAAAATGGTGAAGATCTTTGCTCAACACAGGCCTGCAATGACCCTTCCATTTGTTAAAAGATCACCTATGAAGCACAATAAAGCAAAGGGCAATAAAATCAGTTATGCCTGTCCATATATCATCTGAGAAAATCTGAGACTGGTCTCTACTGACTGTCTATTCTTTTGAGTATATTTTTCTATTTCTTTTTAGGTAAAGTAATTTTGGACTATATACTGAACGCTGTAGGTGTTATCTTATAGAGACTGGGTTCTGGTATGTTCCTTCAAAAGTATTGATTTTTTTTTCGTCTTGTTTTAACAAATAGTTAATGTGACCAAATTCAAACTAAAATATGTTACCCCTGAGCTAGGTATCAGTTAAAATATCTATTTTAGCCTTAGGTGAGTTGCTTAGTCTTCTTTGTGAACATGTATGTCAAGGATAAGCCAGAGATTTGGAAAGAGTTTCTATGCAAAACTTAGCTTTCCCTCTCTGGACATCTCCAAAATATGCCCTCATTTTTCAGAGGCTGGCACTAGCTTAATCTCTGTTCTCTAGTCTTCAGACCAAGAAGAAACATATATCTACCAGATTTTTAGCTTCCCTGCATGGATTAAACCATACCCTGCCCTCAGTCCAATAGCCTTTAAATTAAAAAAAAGAATTAATTAAATTTCATGCCTTCCAGTGTTTTAAAAAAATTGAATATACTATTTCTTAGAGCAGTTTTAGTTTCATTTAAAAAAAAATAAAAGCCAGGTGTGGTGGCGCACGCTTGTAATCCCAGTACTTGGGAGGCTGAAACAGGAGGATCACAGGTTCACGGCCAACCTCAGCTACTTAGTAAGGCCCTCCACAACTTAGTGAGACCCTGTTCCAAAATAAAGAATAAAAAATAGGGCTGGGGGTGTAGCTCGGAGGTAGAATGCCCAGTCCCACAAAAAAAAGAGCAAGAAATACAGAGAATTCACACATGCACAATCTCTCCCACTGTTGACATTCTGCACAAATGGTTCATTTGTTATAATCAATAAACTAATATGACACATTATTATTACCCGAAATTCATAGTTTGCATTAGTGTTTACTCTTGGTGTTGTACACTCTATGAGTTTTGACAAATACACAAAGACATATAGCCACAACTGTAGTATTACACAGAACAGTTTCACTGTCCTAGAAATCCTCTCTGCTCCACCTAGTTTTCCTTCCTCATGCCTAATCCCTGGAAATCTCTGATATTCTACTGTTCCACAGTTTGGTCTTCCCACAGTGTTGTATACTTGCAATAATACAATAAGCAACCTTTCAGACTGGCATATTTCACTTAGTAATATACCTCCCTTCAACATTTGATACTCCCTCCCTTATGTGCTTGGGTTTGGTCACTCTCCAATGATTACAGGGAGTTATTTTGTCCAGAATTTAGTTATTATCTGTGGGAAAGATGATGAGCTATTCAGCCATTAAGAGAAGAAAAAATTTAAAAATACGAATTGGTATATTTCACAGGAATAACCAGACTTCTGAACACAGTTCATGACGGATGTATCATAGCTTTTCAGATCAGCCTATAATTATTGAATTTCAGAACTGGAATAGATTTTAATGGTAATCTTACTGTACCAACCAATAATAGGTTCAAAAAGTAAACCCTAAGTCCCATAACAAAACAAAATACCATCTTTTTCATTACTTATGAAGTACCATTTACAAAAAAGGACAATTATGTTCTAAATATATATAACCAACCTGTCAAGGCTGTTTCACTTATAGATTTAATTTGTAGAAAAACTTCTCCTTGCAGTGAATTCCAGTTTTGAAAATTATCATATATTTCATTTTTAATACTTGTTAGCTCCCTTTTGGTAAAAGTAAGGAATGAAAGAGTCTTGTTCCAGAAATATTTGTACTCCGACAATCTTTGACTGCAAAGTAGCAAAACAAAAAATTAGGATTTTTTAGAATAGTAAGTATAATGACAAATATTTCTTCAAAAATAGTTTTAGAATGATCAAAAATCTTTCCAAAAGGCAATTAAAAGGGTGCATTCCCAAGTCACTTCTCCCTGAGATACCCCAAGTCTGTAACTACTCCATGGCATACTGACATCTGAAGCAGGACAGAAGAAAAATTAGAGTGGAAAGAGAATTTTTAAACAATTAGAACTGAACTACATTTTTTTTTTTTTTTTTTGCGGTACCAGGGATTGAACCCAGAGGCATTCTACCTCCGCGCTACACCCCCGGCCCTATTTTTTATACTTCATTTTGAAACCAGGTCTCACGAAGTTGCGGAGGGCCTCACTAATTAGAGAGAGAGAGAGAGACAGGGGGAGAGAGAGAGTGAGAGAGCTGAGGCTAGCCGCGAACCCGGATCCTCCAGTCTCCGCCTCCCAAAGTACTGGGATTACAAGCGTGCGCCACCACGCCCAGCCTTGAACTACCTTATTCTCACCAGGAGCCTTCCCAGAACCTTAGAGGGAACCATTAGTAAGAGGCTTTGAACTTAAGCATCATTGATTCACAGGAAATCTGTCTGAATTGGCAACCTTAACTTTCTCTGTGAAGCACAAGGCAAGACACACAGCTGCTGAGAGGTGAACAGTGCCAAGGAGCCTAAGAAGATCAGCAAGGAGTCCTCGCCGAGGACCCGGTGTTCACAGCTCGGAGGCGGTTATGAAGACCAAGGACTTCACGGGTAAATACACTCGAATGCGTAAAGGGACTTGGCATCCTAGTAATTACTAGTAATTCCTTTATGTAGAAAAACCTAAATAAGCCGGGCGTGGTGGCGCACGCTTGTAATCCCAGTACTTTGGGAGGCGGAGACCGGAGGATCCGGGTTGGCGGCCAGCCTCAGCTCTTTCTCTCTCTCTCTCTCTCTCTCTCTCTCTCTCTCTCTCTCTC
>PVJS01015202.1:0-39228 GCA_004027185.1 Glis glis
TTTTTTATACTTTATTTTGAAACCGGGTCTCACGAAGTTTTGGAGGGCCTCACTAGGTAGAGAGAGAGAGAGAGACAGGGAGAGAGAGAGAGAGAGAGAGAGAGCGAGCGAGGTGAGGCTGGCCTCGAACCCGGATCCTCCGGTCTCCGCCTCCCAAAGTACTGGGGTTACAAGCGTGCGCCACCACGCCCGGCTTGACTTTATCTTATTTTTATCAAAAAATTTTAATGGGTCAGAAGCATTAAAAAGTCAGAAAAGAGAAGTGGAATTTAGTAGCAGAGGAAAGACCTTGCAAGGAAGAGAAATCAGTCTTACTATTTACCAAAGTGCCAGTCTTTCTGCTAGGTAGTTTTCACATAATTGCATGTAATCGGCACAGTAATTTCATGAAGTAAGCAGGATTTTCACAGATTGATAACTGAGGAAGCAGACGTGCCGAAAGCCAGAGAGGCTGGCACTACCTAAATTCATACCACTGCAGGTAGCAGAACTGGGATCACCTTCGTATAGTCTCTGGTTTTGAAGCCTAATTTGATTTTGGTTTTTCCACTATACATTATTGCTAGTATCAACTAGCTTTTCTGTTCTGTGTTGAGCTCTAAACACAGTGGGTGAATTTCTTTGTTATCTCTTCACCAGGCTTTTCAGATGTGGATCACACCTATGCTCAAAGAACTCAGCTCTTTGACACGTTAGTGAATTTCTTTCCTGACAGCATGACTCCTCCTAAAGGCAACCTGGTGGACCTCATCACACTCTAACCGCAGCGTCGCTGGGCGAGGACACGGGACAGGCGCTGCTCTCGGTGTTTTGGATTGCAGCCTGTTGCTGAGGTGAAGCTGCAGTGGTAAAGGACTGCGCCAGAGTTTCGAAGGGATCTTTACCGTCACGAGTTCTAACCCTCTTCCTCATACTTGACTCAACCCCCTTCTCCTCATCTGATTCCTAAATTAGGCTAATAAAGTGAAATTGGTATACTTTCCATTTAAATATATATATTTTTTCTTACTTTAACTCATAAGAATGAGTATAAAAGAAAAAAATTAGGCAGTTTACCCTTTTCTGATTTTTCTTTCTTTTTTTTTTAATTGGGGGAACAGCACTATTAACAGATTCAGTGCTACAAAAATTTCATGTTTTGTTGTTGGGCCTTTACTTCCCCCTCCTCCTCCCTTTCCCTTTCCCTTTCCCTTTACCTCACATCGTGCAACTGCTTGTAAGTGGTGTCACTAGTTCACCTCTCCATTCGTAACAGGTATAATAGTTCTGTAGGACAGTTGATGTATGTTAAGGTGATAAATGTGTTTGTGTTGGCTTGTCTTGTATTACATTAAACAGTAGACAGGATAGAGGGCTCAAATTTGCACTTCTTGCCATAGAACTAAAATATGAAACCCAAGATTGACCCAGACACCCTACTGGAGATTGGTATATAATATTTCTGTAACAATATATTTTATAGTGAATATTAAATAGCATTTCGCTTTGAGTCATAGGAACTGAGAAGACTATAGTTGAGAAGCTTTAAGAGCCACTCTGAAGATGACCAGCAGGAGCGAGCCAGTGGTGATTAATATGCTCATTGAAATCTTTTTAGCAATTTCAAAAGAAAATGACTCTTCCCTCTGGTAGAGCTATGCAGAAGCCGGGTTGTCATTTCTCCTTTGTGCTCTTTGTAGCAGTTTCCTTTGTGTGTGAGGGGGCAGGTTTCTCGACCTGCACTTTCGTTTGTTCCCATACATCTCCCTGCATCTACTTCTCAATATTGATATTTTGAAGTGTAATGGTTTGCGATTGTCCATTGGTGTACAACTGACAACCATTTCATTATGCACACAGACCAGGCTTCTTTTAACGGAGGAAAGGAAAAATAATGGTGCAGGTATTTTTTCATTAACAAAAAGAAAAGTATAACAGATGAGCTTTTCCATGGTTCCATTTTTGTGTATATGAGAATGGAAATTATATCTTCCTGTGAAGTGCTGTGGAATGTAATATGAGAAATCTACATCTAGCTTGTGCTCACATTTGCTCAAAAAGTGTGCTTTATTCAACTCTTACCTGCCACACCGGAAGTAGACAGTATAATGCCCATATGTCCCCTGTTGGGAGTGAATGACTTTATGGAATTATGTCTCTGAGTAGCAAGATGAGGCCTCACCAGAGAGAAGAAATTGACTTGCACTTTCAAGAAGTATCATGTGTAGAAATGAGACTTTAGATGTGTTTTCACTCTGTCTTTATTACATGGTCTTCTTTTGGGAATGAACAGAAATATATTTTTGCTAGTTCTAGGCTTGAGTCATGGGCTTCTTGGCTATCAAGCATCCCAAGCAATTAATAGTGGTTTATTAAACATTTAGGTCTGTATCTTATCTCGTGAAAAGTATACTATATAATTCAGCAAGTACCAAATTATGTAGATGCAGAATAATCAATTGACTATACAGTTGAGTAAATTTATTCTGTTTACAAAATTGTACAGTTTCATAGAATGATTCCCTTGAGTGGCAGTTAAGAGAATAAAATAATAATATCACTAATATTATAGCCTGTTAGATCTTATTTTGTTGAGACCAATGCAAATCAGAAGGTCATCAGAGAAGAACTTTAACTTGATAAGACTGCCAAAATGTAAAAGCTGTAGTTTGGTTACTGTGAATTCTGGCACTTTAAAAAATTAACCAAATGAAATTCTGTTGCCCCCCACCACCACCATTTATTTTTACAGTGCCTTTTTTGTCTTTTTTTTTTCCCATCGGTTCCTTAGACTCAATATTATTTGGAGGAAATTTAGTTCTTTACTTCAGTGACTTTGTTTTTAGTTATCCCTGCTTTTCTCTAGTTTTTTTTTTTTAATATATGCCTGTTTTAATTTTATCTTTCCTCACTTCATTTAGGTGGAATTTTTCCCTTCATTTCTGGAATTTTTTTCACTACCATGTTTAAATGGGGTGGAATCATGGTGAACCACTTAGTGTTACTTAAGTGAGATGAACTTACTGAGGGAGGTAGTTGACTAGATAAGTTAGACTCTGTACCTCGCGGGTTTAGTGGAGCTTTGCTAGAAATGACTGCAGAGAATGTAGGACATCGTCTATCCATGACCAAGATTGACACGTTGCTCACACCATTTCACATCAGAACCCTGATTTGAAACTTGTTTATATATTTAGTGAGGAGCTACATGTAGAATTCCAAGAATTCTCGCAGGGTTTTTTTTATTTAAATAATCAAATTTAGTATTCAGGTAGCCAAATAATGTATGCTTTATTACTTAAAAATTCTTTAATTCTAGCTTAGTGAATCCCAAATTGAAACACCTGGCTTATGATTTAGCCACATTAATTAGTGGGGTACAATTTGCTCAGTTTTATCCCTAGCTTCAACCTCATTCCCATTTCTCTTTTCTCCAGTTAAATATGATTTTCAACCAGAAATAAACAATCTCCAATATTATTTTCAATGTTTATATCTCATGAGAAATTTCATTTGCAAATCACTTCTCAAATGTATTTGCATTTTATTTTGTGAAATGATAGAAACCTCACATGGCCAACTTGATTAATTCAGAGTATATACTCTCTTATTCAAGAAGCAAAGGAATTCAGAGTGCCTGCCTCTATGCTAAAGCTGATAAACAGTAATAACCTTTATCAAGGTTATCTTTATAGAGGTGGTTTTCATTTATACTAAAATTGATTGTCCATGTCTAATAAGTAAAAACTGATATAAAACATTAGAAAATGAGGTCACTGGTTTGTCATAGAAAAGCTTGTTAGATTTGGGGTGCAGTGATTTAAGCTTGTAAAGCTGCATTTTTGAGTGAAGTACAATGTATATTGTATAGAAATGGTTGGCAGCTCGTCATTCCAATGAATCTCTTCACAACTGCTTTAAAAGTGCTGTCACACCTATAACCCCAGCTACCTGGGAGAGAGAGGCAGGAGGATCACAGTTGATTAGAAGAGACCCTTTCTGAAATTTTTTGTGTGTGTGTGTGTGTGTGTGTGTGTGTGGTATTGGGGATTGAACCCAGGGGCATTCTACCTCCGAGCTACACCCCCAGCCCTGTTTTATTTTTATTTTTGAAACAGGGTCTCACTAGGTTGTTGAGAGTCTATTTGCTGAGGCTGTCCTCGAACCTGTAATCCTCCTGTCTCAGCCTCCCAAGTACTGGGATTACGGGCATTGTACCACAATGCCCAGCTTCAAAATAATTTTTTTAAAAAAGGATTGAAGATAAACCTCAGAGGTAGAACACTTCTGAATTCAATTCCCAATACTGCCAAAAAAAAAAATACTGTGTAGAGATACACATTAACAGAGTTTTGTTTCATAAAACAGGATTTTAACATCTAACCTAGAAATGAAAATTAGTTTGAGGCACTTAATCATTTAGTGAGAGAGAATGATGCTTAATGGGTCAAAAAGCACTTAGAATTATGTTCCTGATTATATTCCCTGAGATATACTCAATTTCATGGTAATTACACAAAGAAGTTACCCTGTAATTATTCTTAACACTACGTGGAATTCATTGTGGGTCATTTTATTATTTCCTGAAAGTTGTGTGAAATCCTTAACTGGTTGAACGTCGGACAGTGGTTGAGAATTACGGTTTGAGGTGATTCCTATGGGAGGGGATCATGACAGTGTGTTCTCTAAACAAAGCCATGCAGCTATTTAAAAAATATGCTCTTTCTAACACTTTTTTAAAAAAATTCTTGTTCATCTACAATCTCATCCTTTTGCTAAAACTCCTACCTGAATTTTCACCAGGTTTTAACTAGTCCTTGGTCTAGGATGTCTAAGTTCCCCCAGAAGTCTATAGTTGGAGTAGTATATAGAGATCTGCATATGACAATACTTTTAGATTAAATCTTTGGACTCTTTAATGCAAAGATTTTTGTTTTCCATGTCAGGCAGATAACATTATTCTTTTGTGGGTTTTGACTGTGGATTATATCTCCATGTGATTTGTATTAATTCTGAATGAGTTGGCAATCCAGAACTTCTGGTGTAGAGGTGTGTCAGTTAAAGGTCAGAGTTTCCAAGTTTGTAGGAATCGACTAGCTTAGCTGAATGACATTGCTGTAGTTTGTTTAGATGGGGGACTCTTGAATCAATTGATTTCTTCACCAAATGTTCTTTTCATTTTTCTTAATAAATGCTACAGAGATTTTATTTATACATGATTTTTAACCTTGAATACTCACCAAATACTGTGAATTATGTTTCCATTTTTATTTCTTAGTTAATTTAACTTAACTCTTGGCCTTTTGGCCAAAGAGGTCAACATCATCCGAGGCATACATGCACTGTTATCCTTTTTTTTATGACAAGAGAATAGTGAAATTTATATATATTATTAAAGAAGTAATAACATTCAGATGTTGCTTTAAATGCATGTCATTTTCATTGGGGGATAATAATAATAATAATGGCTGTGGCAGCTCATGGTGGAGCCTGTGCTGGCTTCTTTTCCTTGTAGTAGGAATTATTGTCAAAGGAATATTGGTAGAGTATAAGTTTATTAAAAAAAAAGCCTCATAGATAGAATTCAGCATACCACAGAATTTCCATCTGCCTACTTTTTTTTTTTTGGTACTGGGGATTGAACCCAGGGGCATTCTACCTCTGAGCCACAACCCAGCCCTTTTTATTTTTTATTTTGAAACAGGGTTTCTCTGAGTTGCTGAGGGTCTCGCTGAATTGCTGAAGCTGCCTCAAACCTGTAATCCTTGTCTCAGGCTGCCAAGTACTGGGATTACAGGCGTACACCACCATTGCCCAGCTCTATCTTTTCTTTTCATTGGTTTGTTCATTTTGGTTGTTTTTTGTTTTGTTTTGTTTTTGTTTTTGCCTTTTTCTTTTCTGCTACCACCTCCCATGAGTAGTGTTAATTTTCTGCTGAAGTTAGAACTTGTTTTAAGAATTGATTCTCAATTTCTGATACAGTTGAATATTAGGAGTAGCTTTAATTGGCATGAAATGATTGGTATTCTTTTTTTCCCTGAAATAAAAATAATGCAGCTGTATAAATATCTTTTCCCCTCAAGAATATGAGTTTAGATCGAGTTCCAACTGACTAAATCTCATTCCCAGGCATACAGCCAGTGATGAAATCACCTGACAGTAGCTGCTGTAGCCGTTAACCCAACGAGTCATTCGGATTACAGCAAGTTAGGTTCTCTCATGCTGCGGGGAGATGGGCCCTCGTAGGAAACTCTCCTTATCTTCCTTTTTCTGTCAGGTAGAACTCCTAAAGTTACACATCTTGAACTGGGTCCTGGGTAACTACTTAACACAAAAGACAAAGGATGGTTCTAGTTTATCTTCTACATTAGAGTCATCATTTGGAAATTAGATTTGTTAATATGTCATCATGTCCCCAAATACTGCCAGGCTTGCTTGGAAACAATTTTATGTGTCATCTGAGAACTATAGAGTCAACAACAAAAAGGGGTAGAGATGGAGACCAGTGCTGAGAAATCACTTACAATTATGAAATCATATGTCTTCCTTTTTATTTGCTCTTTAGCATATAGCTCACTGAGACAGCCTCAGTGAGCTATTACACATTTGTGTGCAATGTCCTATTTTACCTATCCAAGGCATTTTGACTTGGAAGTATTGAACCTCAGGAATGGAGCTGGAGAGGAGAATAAAGATGTTGGAAAAGAAAATATGGGAGCTTTTTGCTTACAGGTTTAAAGGTTCAAAAGTATACAGAAAGCAGAAAGCTCTTTATTTTTAACCCTGAATAATTTTATTAATGCAATGTTGGGGGAAAGACTATCAGAAGGGTTCAAATATTCTAGAATATTCAGTTATTCTGTATAGTCTTTGGAAAAATAGTTGTTAGAGACCTTAAAACAGAGCCCAGATCTTGAAGAAGTAGGTGAGCAGTTGCTTATGTGTAGCCAGTTCCTTGATAAGGACCAAGAGGGAAGATCAGCAGTAAAATATGTTAACATGCCGTTGTTGAGCTCCCAAAGGACTCGCGTATTCACCAGGCTTAAGCTTGTGCTGCAACGGGGCTCTGGACCGTCAGGGTGCTGGCATTCCCAGCAGTGAGTTTAGGTGTCTGAGCTTGAGGAGATGGCGTTCTTCAGCTTCATTCACTTCTTAATGAATGCCAGTGATTGGCAGGAGGGAGAGACAGAACAGGCCTGTGTGCATGATTACGGAGTTGCTCAAGTAGCCAGTTGTGAGATTTGTCTCTCTCCTTTGTTAGCAAATCTCAAGAAAGTCTTCCTTACAGTTTAGCGAGTGGCATTCGATTGATGTTCATTTGGTAGGTCTTTAATGTAGGAAGAAAATTACCATTTCATGTATAACTTATTACCCATACAGAATTGAACTGACATTAGTTTTCATGCCTTAAAATAAGTTAATCATATATAATCCCAGGGATCTCTATTCTGCTTTGCCAAAAATACATGAATCCTGGACATTAGAAGTATTTAATAATTTTGGTTTATTCTTTAGGCCTTCTCCATGTCTGTAAAGTGACCTATTAAATTAAAGACAGTATCTAGAATAAATCCCAATTCTGTCACAACTGGCAAAGCTTTACAAATTTAGTTGAAACAAAAGAGAGGATCTTAAAGAATCAGGGCTACACCAACATATATTTGCAAATGCCTTGTAATTACTGTATTTGCCATGTTTTGTTTGTTTTTGTGGTGCTGGTGAATCAACCCAGGGCCTCCTACATGCTAGGCAAACTGCTGTACCCCTGAACTACTCCCCCAGCCCTGTATTTCCCTTCTGAGATAAAAGGGGACCACTGAGGGGAGAGAGATGTAGCTTAACATTTTTAAATTGCCTACTTTAGGAGTCCTAGGGCACTTTCACCTGTGTAAAGCTGAGATTACTTTTATATATAGATGCTAGCTATACTTGTGAGAGCACTACATACAAAGTTATAAGACATAGGAAAGTAATTGTCAACCCAACCCCAAATTCGATAATAGGATATCAAAATCTAAAATATGGGGTTAAATATGAGTAGTCTTCTGTGGGGGATGACTTTTTTTTGGTCATGTACTTGATATCCTCAAGATTTTCCCCCCCCCAGAAAAATGATTTTGGTGACTGACCAGTTGTAAATGCTTCTTCCTCAATTGTAAACCATCCATTTAGAAAAATAAAAGTGGATTTCCTTTCCTAACCATTGCATTTAGCCTGGGCAAGAGATGTGATTGTGTTATTCTTTAAGCCAGCAAACTTTTTTGACCTGTATGAAATGTCTTTTGAAGTGAATTAAATTAGATTATATAGAATTAATTGTCTTCTTTTATAACCTTCAGCTCAATTTGCAAAATACTGTGACATTTTCTGTGAGCCGGTTTCTTTGTGGATATATGTGCATGTGTGTATGTATGTATATTTCTTCTTTCTTTTTAGAAGTATTCCTTCCCTTAACACCACTCCAAAAGCTATTTACAATTGAATCTTCACTCTCCAAAGAAAAATTCAGGAAAAAGCCAGATGTGGTGGCACATACTTGTAATCCTATTACTTGGGAGGCTGAGACTGGAGGATTGCAGGTTCAAGGACAGCCTCAGCAATTTAGTGAGGCTCTCAGCAACCTAGTGAGACCCTGTTTCCAAATAAGAAATAAAATCGGTCTGGGGATGTAGTTTGGAGGTAGAATGCCTCTGGGTTTAATTCCCAGGACCACAAAAAAAAAAAAAAACAGAAGAAGAAGAAGAAAAAATACAGGAAAGCTAAGCAGAGGACTTCTTTCTTGTCTTAGTCTTGAGAACAAACAGTATTCCATCTTTCCAAAATGACATATTTCTAAGCAGCTTGGGAAACATATTAGAAATTTTTTATGTCAGCTCTTTTATAAATTAGAAGTATGTGGTAGCCAGAAATTAAGATCCCTTCTGATAGAAAAAGATCTTCAAAACCATAGTTGAACTGGAAATTAAGCAGAAAAGGAAAATAGCTCCACCCATCGCCAGCAAAGCCTTGTTTTTGCAGGCCTGCGTCTCAGTGCTGCAGGCGGGGCCTTCCCTGTGAGGACATCTCCTGGGCTGGAGCTGCTGTGACAACAGCTGGCTCATTTGAAAGTTGGAGCATGTTACACAACATTTATGGAGCTTTAATAACATTTATTGATTTTTGTGATTATAAAATGCTTATCGCAGAAAGAGAATTGCAAAGAAAGAAAGAAAGCCCTTATTAATAGATGAGACTTCTTCATTTTCTTTTTCCAGACTTTTTTCCATTACCAAAAATGGTAAAAGTCAGAAAAGGTTAAAAAAAAGTTAACAAAGCCATTCTTGCTGTCTTCTACCACATGTATGCAGAAGGCCCAGGTTGCTGGTGTATGTCCCACCCTTGCTTTTTTCCTTAAGTATTACCCTTTTCTGGATAGTATAAAAATGATTATGTTGATATCCTTAAGCCTGAACTATGGATGTGAGATGCTACCCATCAGCTGTGGAGAGCTGCCTTGTTTGGGTCATTAGCAACTTCATTCCTAAGACTCATTTGAACTTCCAGGCCCTTTAGGTACCATTAAAGGCATATGGAACCTATTCACACCATGAGGAGCCTCCTGTTTGTGATGTACTTCTTTATTTGGCCATAATTAAACCCACACTCAAAAAGATAAGGTGCTTTCTCAAAGGCCAAAAGCAAAGCAGAACAAGAGGAATACAGGCAAAATGAACATAAATGTAAGGAGTCCATGCTCAAACAAATAGCTCTGAACACCTGCTAACATCCAGAAGTTTTGCACCTCATTAAGATTTCAGATGAGATTTCTTCTCTTAGTGCATGTAGGAGAAATCTACCTTGTGGGTTCTCCTCGTTCCTTTACCCCCTCTCCTGTGACGCGTGGAGTTAGTCTGTGTCCAGAAGTACCTGAATCAGACACGGAAATCACGAGGCACCTGGAAGGCTGGCAAGAGCTGGTTGGAGCATTTTAGACAGAGTGTTCTCTGTGGTGTTAGGCCTCTCCTAACCCCATGAACTGTTTTAACTTATTGTGGGGCTATGTTGTATTCTGGTCTTCCCCATCCCCATGATGACCCTCTTTGGTTTACCTTTTGTCTGATCCATATGGACGTTTGAGGATTTTTTTTTCTTAGTACAAGTAATTTTCTGATCCCAGGTTTGATACATCAATGTTATCTCCACTTTGTGAATAAATAAATGAGTGATCTGCTAAACAATTGCAATTGTAGACTTATGTTGTATGTAATGTACATATGGAGAAAGAATGTATTTTGTTCATTTTCTTAATAAAAAGTATATATGGACACTACAAGATGTCTCGTGTTGGCCAAAACTGTGTTGGAGTCAACCTTTAAAATGTGTTTGTATTTTAGAATTGTTATATTTTTCCTTCAAAAAGGTTTTATTTTGTCTTCCAAAGGCAGAGAATGATACACTGTAGAAGAGCTTTTGGACATTTTCCTTTGAGACTGCTCAAATAAAGAAGTACTGGTCAGGCTCACAGAGTTTCTGGGGGAAGTTTCCATTCTTAAAGAGCTCTGGAAAATTATTTCATGAAATGTTTTCTGCTAGTAACCACCGGCCTTACTTTATCTGTTTTGTGAATTGGACTTGTTTCCCAGGTTTCTTTAAGGGGGGCATAGTCATACCAGTTAGGAACTAGAAGAAGAAACTGAACTAAAATGGAAAATTAATTGTAGAAAAGGGAGAGAACCTGAGGTGTTGCCCAAGTTTGAAAAAATTCTGGATCCCTGTCCCCAATGAAGAGCAAAAGAACTTTTAAGGGCCAGGCCTTGAAATAACTCAGAAATATGCCAAATAAAGACATCGGGATGCTGGGGCTGTGTGGCCTCTGCCGGTGGCCTCTGGAGAGCTCGGGTGTCTGGGCCTTTGTCATCTCTGCCTCACAGGTTCTTAGCTCTGTGACACTGTGTTCTAGAGTGAGTTGTCCACTCTTTATTCAGGATAGGAATTGTTTTCTTGATTCTCAAATCAAGTAAACCATATCTGACTGCATTGCTTTCATTTCTAGGGCATGTTTTTGTGTGTGGCTTGGAAGTAACATTTGTGCCCTAAAAGCAGGAAAACATGAAGTGCGGTGATAAGTACCAACTTGAAGGGCTCAAAACATAGGACCTGGTCCTTGACGAGTTTGTCACTGTCTTCTGGCAAGAAGACAGCAGTAGGCAGAGGAGGCTTGGCGCTGAGCATGGCTGAGGAGCCAGCTGCCCACGGCAGGTGACACGCAGATTGGAAGGTGCTATTTTATGGCCACATTTGCCTCTAGATAATAGTGACGACCACAGAATTCATAGAAATTAGAGAAAAATTACTGTCCCTACCAATGAAGGCAACCTTTAACCCCTCAGATTCTGTGGTTCTGACTGGAAAGAGCAGCCGATGGCTCTCTGGGCTTGTGATAGTCCTGGGACAAGTTCAAATACCAGCCGATGAATTTTCTCTTCAGCACCACAAACTGCTTCACCCTCCTTTGCCTGCTGCATGGCTGAGACAGAAAAGGAGTGGAGACTTGGGGCTTCTTGCGGCATAGGGAAGGGGCAGCAGAGCTCTGACCATTCCTGCTCTGCGGCTTCTCTGATGTCCACAGGGGACTGTTCCTGCAGGGCCTTCACCCCAGAAAAGCAAGGGCTGCCCGTTAATGGCCTTACTAGAGGCATTGTCATCACAGGAAAGAAAAATTAAGTCAAAAGTGACCTGGCCTGCACTCGGGGGAGGGGGTACTGGGGATTGAACCCAGGGGCATTCTACCTCTGAGCCCCTAGCCCGATTCTTATTTTGAAACAAGGTCTCAGTAAGGGGGGGTTGCTAAGTTCCTGAGGCTGGCTGTGAACCTGCCATCCTCCTGTCTCAGTCTCTCAAGTACTGGGGTTACAGGTGTGCGCCACCACGCCTGGCTTTCTTACTAAGTTTTGAGCTGAGGGTGCTTGACACTACGTAGCACACATGCCGCAGCTTCCCATGGGCATGCAGGCCAGGAGCCAGGGATCCTGCACCTCCACATCCACCGCCCACTTCTGCGGTGGCGTTGGGCAGCCTCAACTAGTTTGCAAGTATCGGCAGCAGATCCTCTTTGCTAGGGTTCTGCTGCTTTGTTAATCTATAAAATGCCAAGGTCTTTGAAAAAATGCTATCTCAATATTTATCACTAGTATTCATTTAGAGTAGCCAGAGCTATTCTTTATTGTACTTTTCCCCCTTGGGGTACGGAAGAAGTAAGTGGTTTGGAGCCGGGCGTGGTGGCGCACGCTTGTAATCCCAGTACTTTGGGAGGCGGAGACCGGAGGATCCGGGTTCTCGGCCAACCTCAGTGCTCGCTCGCTCGCTCGCTCTCTCTCTCTTCTTCCCTCCCTCCCTCCCTCCCTCCCTCCCTGTCTCTCTCCCTCTCCCTGTCAATCTCTCTCTCTCTCTCTCTCTCTCTACCTAGTGAGGCCCTCCGCAACTTCGTGAGACCCGGTTTCAAAATAAAGTATTAAAAAATAGGGCCGGGGGTGTAGCGCGGAGGTAGAACGCCCCTGCGTTCAATCCCCGGTACCGCAAAAAAAAAAAAAAAAAGACGAAGTAAGTGGTTTGGGACAGAGATTGTAAAATGGTGAGGTTGCAAATGACACAAGGTGCATAACATTTAAAGTGCCAATTGAGCCAGGCGTGGTGGCGCACACTTGTAATCCCAGTACTTGGGAGGCCGAGACTGAGGATCCGGGTTCACAGCCAGCCTCAGCTACTTAGTGAGGTCCTCTGCAACTTAGCAAGACCCTGTTTCAAAATAAGAAATAAAAAATAGGGCTGGGGGTGTAGCTCAGAGGTAGAAGCCCCTGGGTTCAATCTCCAGTACTGCAAAAAATAAAAGTGCCAACCGAGGGCGCCTCTTGGTGGGCAGGGAGTGGGGTCAGTGACCTATTCAGGAAGAGAATGGAGTCTTAGATCTAATTTGTGGGCCACGATAAACTTGTGAGTCACTGTTAGAACAGTGCCTGTGCAGGGCCAGGGTCCTGCGGGAGTTCCTGGCATTGGGACTCTTTCGGTATTCTTGGCACACTCTTGAAGTTAACTTCAAAATACCTCGAACCCACCCTTTAGGGGTGTTTGCTGCCTTTCAGAACTCCCAGATGAAAGGAAAATCATGGTGGTTGGATTGCAAGCATGAATGTGGTATTGAGAAAAGAATATAGAACTGAAGAGAGAGGACGTCGAGGCCTAAGGCTGCCATTTAAATGGCTTCGTATACCCTAAGAGAATGCTTGCTCTCTGCACCTGGTTTCCCTCTGTAGAGTGGGGACAGCTTCCTGCAAGCGCTGTGAAAATGCTTTGTGCTGGGTGTGGTGGCGCATGCTTATAATCCCAGTACTTGGGAGGCTGAAACAAGAGGATCACAGGTTCGAAGCCAGCCTCAACAGCTCAGTGAGGCTGTCATCAACTCAGTGTTTTCCAAATAAAAAATAAAATAGGGCTGGGGGTGTAGCTCAGGTAGAACGACCCTGGGTTCTATCCCCAGCAACACACACACACACACACACACACACACACACACACACACACACACACACAAAGAGAGAAAATGCTTTTAAACTGTATGGTGGAGATTTTTGTTTAGCAACCAAGAGCTTGGACCAAATCTACCCGATAGTTGTGCAGCTGCAGATACGACCACCCTGAGAGGTGAGAGGACTGAGTCCTTCCCTGAACCTCCACTCTACCTAGAGAAGGGCAGAAGCTCTCATGACAAACAGGTTCTTCTATGGGCAGAAACGGCCAGCACAGAGCTTGTTTTTTATATTTTTATTTGCATTCGTCTCTTGGCCAGTGTTTTCATACCTGATCTGGGCTCAGCAGCCCCCAGGGGGTCTTAGTGGTAGTGACTCATAGTTGTATCGGAGGAAGAGACACATTTATAGAACGGGGCCTTGGGGGGAAATGAGGCCCAGTTAGTTACATCCATGACAGCCCGAGGTGCTGTGGAGAACCACCGCCTCCTCCAGGAGGCCTTCCTTTCTGCTTCTCCCCCTCTCTCCCCTCCTCTGTACCCACACTGGAGCAGGTGCTTGGAAAAGCAGAGGCTGCAAGTTAGGGAGTCACCCGATGTCCTCAGGTGCTTCAGTGGCGAGACCACACAGCTGAGAAATTGAGGCCAATCACAGCAAAATACTAGGGCCTGAACCAACCGGCTTACATAAAAGCACTTTAATCGACAGTATACAGTTTTCCAAAATATATTTTTGTAAGAAAATGTAATAATTAACTATAGTCTTTACAAACAAGTTTCTCAATAAATTCCAGTGTACTTCAGACCCCTGTCCACTAAGACACGTGCTCCCCAGTCTCCTGGGCAAACTGTTTAACATTCACTAATAACAACAAGAAACCCACGAAATAGTAATCCCCTTCCACTCAGCTAGTGACAGTGACAAAAGTGAGAGGTGGTTTCACGCTTCCCTCTCCGCTTGCCCCTCTTGTCCCCTCAAGCCTTAGTATGCTAGCAGAGGTTCCATAGGGGACAGCTCACTCAAAGCTGTCTGGACAAAAGAATCGCTCATTTACATCTTAGCCCTAAATGACTCAGAGGAAGTGTAACAGGCTGGGGGGATCCTATTTATGCCTTGGGCCCTCCCTAGCCTTGTTAAGGTAACTTGGGGGATAGGAATGGTGTCCTTGGTGTCATCTTGGTGCCTGTGAGTGGCAGGCCTTAGTTCCCTGATGCTGTCAGAGGCACACAGCGTGGGACAGTCTGTAGACCCAGGTTTTAATCCTGTTTCTGTCACTGACTGTGTAATTTTGAACAAATCACTTTACCTTTGTGGGCTTCAGTAGAAAAAGATTGAACGACATCTTCTTCTGCAGAAAAGGATTGGACTAGATTCTTTTTCTTCTTCTATAGAAAAAGATTGGACTAGATCTCTACATTTCTGTCCCTGTGATCAGTGTCACTTCCCAACTAGTGTGCACCTACTCCAGCCCTTACTGGAATAGGACTGAGACCTAGCAGGGGAAAAGGGGGAGTTATGATATGTTAAAATAAAAATGCCCAATCTGCAACACAAATACTCTGTCACCAGCCTGTCTCATTATATTCATTTTTTTTGTTAAAAAATTGAAACAAAAACTTGCCATTTCTAGTAAGATAGACATTTACATTCTTGTTCAGAGAGGGGGAAAAGCTTAGCCATTTCCCCTAGCTAACAAATATTTTTTTCAAAGTATATTCACTTAAAGCAGTGCAGGATAGATTAACATGTGGCTGTTGTATTTACACTGTCAAAAATATGTATATCTATATATCAGATCAAACTTGTTCTTCAAAGTTTCTCCAGTGTGTTGTCAAAAAAAAAAGATAATACTCAAGAAGTGGTTTAAATAAACCTGTAGCTTTCTCAATCAAGAAGGGGGGGAACTCTGGTGTCTACTGGACTAAACCATGTTCTGTGTTACAGTGAGGCTATTCTATACTTCCTTCATGAGCACGGCTCCTCCTCTCCACACCCACATGACAGCACACTGCACACTGGGTTTCGTCCATTTGGTCATCAGACCCACAGTGTTTGTAGCTTGGAGATCACTGGATTCGTGGACTTTGCAGCTGGGAGAAACCACAGTTTACACTGAAATAAAGAGCTCCTAACTTCTCTTTGGTACAAATGTTCAAAGTCTTGCTGAGCCCCTGGTGTTTTTACCCCTCCTCAGCCCCAGAACCTGAATTCACAGACGACACTGAGAACCCAATAAAGATGTGGGAAGAAGATGACCTTTACAGATGCTGGCGATGTGGCTTGTTGACACAGATGTCCCAGCAGCAAGGACAAGCCAAGGCCAGGTATCGGATCCTGAAGTTGCACTAAAAGGCAGCACGATTTGGATGCACAAAAAGAAGGAACCTCTGAATCGGCCCAGAGCTTCCCCAGGTCCTCCCTGGACAGAGCCAGGATCGTTGCTCCTGACCAGTCATAAGCTCTGCCCTCTCATCCTTGGCTCTCTCCAAGAGGGCTTGGGGCTGCAGCCTCTGAGCATTTGCAGAAGCAGTACGTGCTGCCTCTGTCAAATGCCCTGGCTGGTGAATGTGAATCAGCAAAGGAGCAAAAATTCAGTCTGGCCTCTCGCAGAGGCCATGACAAACCCACTGGGTGGACAGAGCCTACTACTGGGCAGGAAGGAAGCGAACGCACCTCTCCACAGTAACAAAGTTTCCTTCATTTCTCCCCAAACTAGCACTGTTCTCCATCCTGCCCCACCTCCAGATGCTAGAGAAGCTGGGCAGATGCTCTGAATCCTGGTTAGCCTCGCATCCCTCTAGCTCTTGGGAAACCTGCTGGGGGGTCCTGATCACCTGGACCTCCTTGTTCCCTAGGACACCAAATGTCTACAGGCTATGAAGAGGGAATCAGCCAGCCAGGAAAGGACAGATCTTCCCCTTGCTCCCCCACTTTTTTTTTTTAAATAAACTGTTCCAAAGCAGATAACTGATCCCTGGGTACTTATGCCCAGGAACAGATAGACCATGTCCATAGTTCAAAATTCCAGGGCAGGATTCCCCCTTGTCAGAGAACCAGACGACACAGCACTATGCCCAGTCCCTGGGAGCCTTCTACAAGGCGGCTAACTGCTGAGCCTACGAAGACCCTGTGCTGGGGAAGAGACATACCTGTGTTTCCCTGAGATGCCACCAGAAACAGGAGACCTGCAGTAGCCCCAGCAGCAATACAGGGAAGAGGAAACAAAAGGCCTAGCTGCGTGCCAGGAGAGTGGGAAGTCAGCCATCTTAAAACGCACTGCATGTTCTGGGCCTTTCTCCATGCACAGGAGTTGGAACCAGTGACATGGGCTAACTCAAAGTCTCCGGTAGTATAAAGTTTGAGCTTTGGCCTTTGGCAGTGGAGGGCTGGATTTAGAAGCACACAAATACAACAAAACTCTCAGCAACTTGAAAAGTCCCTGAGTTTCCTATGAAATACAGTAACACCTGTCTTCCAGCGGTTTCAATCGATTGTCTACGGAGACACACCTCTGCCGATCGGAGGCCCTGGGACAGGTCTGTCCTACCACTACTGCTCCTCTTGCTGGGCCTCAGGGGGTCCACCCTGTCGGCTGAGCAGTGAACAATAAGAGGGACATCTTGCTTTCTGTAGCTACTGCAGACTTTCCTCCCTGGTGAGAGCAGAAGGCCCGAGATCTTGGAGAGTGCCTATCTTCAAGGAGCGCCTTGGGTGATGGGCCAGTGTCAGTACTGAGCCCGAGTCAGCTGCCATGAGGTCACCCTGGGACAAGAAGTCCCCCCTTTACCTGCCCACTGCTCCCTTAAGTGACCTCGACCTCATTCCAACCGGAGGCCTGTGGGAGTTAAGTCCCAATCTCATTAAGCAAATGCAAAGAAATCAGAATCCAGAACAAGGGGTTCAGGGTGATGAATGACCCTGGGACAGAGAGGGACTAAAAACCGAGTGAAAGGGGGGAGAGGGGAGGGAAGGGAGTGCTGGCGGACAAGGCTGGGGCAGGAGATGGAAACCTGGGACCTGTCCTGAATAATCACATGCCACGGAGGCTGGGTGGGGTCTGCTTTCCTTTCCAGCCCACCCGCCACTGCCCGGGCAGCTCTGGGGACGGGGTGCTAGTGGACACAGTGTCATGGCATGGTGCAGGTGAGCACTGGGCGGAGGGGAGGAATCTTTGTCGCCAAGTGGCTATGTGACCTTGTGCCAGTCGCTTGCCCTCTTTACTCCTCAGTCATCTCACCTGCAAAACAAAGGGATTTGACTAGATGATCGCTGAATGAAGTCTCTTACGTGGCTTTCTCCATCTCCCTTCCTCTTGTCTTCCAGCAGCTGAGCTCAGGCACTAGTGGATTATTTTACAAGAGGACTCTAGACAGAATGTGATTCGTTCAGCTTGAAAAGGGAAAAAATTAAGGCCCTGCGGGGATTGGGAGGTGGCAACCCTCGAAGTCCACTCTCCCTCCCAGTCTTGCCCTCCTCGAGTGGGGAGGGATTTTCCTCCTCTGTCCAATGGCACTTTGGGTGACGGTCCGGAGCCTGTGGCGCTGTAGGGACAGCCAGCAGACCTAATTAGAGGTGCGTGTCTTCCTCTTCATCGAGGTCATCCTTGGTCATGTTGTCCAGAGGGACGATCCAGCTGTCCCCCAGCTCCCCATTAAGGTTGACCACCTTCTTCTCCTGCATCTCAGAAGAGGTCTCCATCACCTCCAGGGTTGGGTTGTCATGGTAACCATTCTCCACTGTCTGCAGCTCCTCTGTGAGTCGTTGCTACAGTGGGGAAGACAGCCCAGGAGGGGAAAAGATCATTGTCAAGACTGCAGGCCATGAGCCTTAACATAGTCTCTTATTTGTTTTTTCTTTTGCAGTGCTGGAGATTGAACCCAGGGCCTTACACATGCTAGGCAAACACTCTACCACTGCGCAACATCCCCAGTTCCCCCTTTTATTTATATATATTTGTGTGTGCTACCACACTTGGCTTAATAGTCTTAACATAACACATGTGCCCCTCTTTAACCCGGGGGGGGGGCAGTATGGCTGAAGTAGGCCCTTACTGCTCATCTGTGGGTGCTGGGTTCCCCTGGAGGCCACCCTGGCTGCTGGCCTGCCACACTGAATCCTAAATTCCCTAACGCCAGTTTGGAAGGCGACACCACTCACCCTCACCCAGAGGACGATGGACCTACGACATCGTGGAGATGGACACTGTCCTCTCTCCTCCGTTCCTTCCCCTAAACCTCTCCAGGTGCCCACCTCACCACAGAAACGGATGGGGCAGGACAGTGAGAAAATGGCCTTCCTCAGGCCAGGTGACCGAGGACCTCACCAAGCCTGGGCAAGGTGGGTACGGCAGTCCCCCGGGGCCTGTCTGCTGCAGACCGCAGCTATCTGGCAATGGCGCATACTCTTTCTCTGGGATTCGGCCTTGGTTGCACGTTACAATCATCTGGGAGCTCTGAACACACAATGACCCAGAGACTGTGTTGCAGCTGGGGTGTGAGGAAGCTAGGCAAGGGAATTTTCCTAAAGCCCCCGAGGCACACAGCCAGGGTGGAGAGCCACAGATCTGGGTGGAACTGTAAAGACAGGAGTCCTAGTCAGGCAGGTGAAAAGAGTTTTGGTAGGACAGGCACAGGCAGGGCCATTTGTATCAATCAAGTTCCAGGAACAGCTTTCAAGGTGGGTGTCGTCCCCACCCTACCAGTGGGACCTGAAGCTCCAAGAGATTACATGACAGACTCGAGGTCACAGAGACCAGGGTTTCAGCCCAGTGTTTGCTCCAAAGTCCTGCTCTTCCCTCCGGCCTTGTCGCCTCTTCCATGTTCCAGGCAGCCAGCAGGCGCTGCCAAGAAGCAGGGACTCTGCCTGCCAGACGGGTCTGCGCCCACTCGCTTTCTCCTACCATCCTCCGGGAAGGCTGCGCTGAGCTCTGCAGGTGGGCCTGCTTCCCTGGCTAGAGGAGTGCTCACCTGGTCCTTCCTCTGGGAGAGGCGCTGGTGGCAGCAGCCATAGAGGGCAGCGATGAGGAGCAGGAAGGACGCCATGCAGACGATGGTGATGATGAGCGGCATGCTGAAGCGGTCGTCGGGCTCTTCCGGTGGCCCCTCGTTCCCCAGCTGCATGTCGCTGACTCCCACCTGGCAGGAAAGAGAAGTTATGTGACAGAGAACAGAGGCCGGGGGCCCCTCTCTGCACCCCCGTCCATTCGTGAGCTCTTCTGCTTGGAGTCTGCTGACACCTGCCCCCCACCTGCTGTCCCCCTCTTGTTTTGTGCCTGTTCCCGGTGGCTGCATGGTGGAGGGCTTTTCCACATCCAGAGGATGTGGAGGATTCTGGGAGAGGCTCCAGTCCTGGCACGGAGGAGCTCACTTACGTCTCTGAGCTCGTCCCACTTGTCCTTCAGCAGCTCATACACGTCCTTGGAGTGGAGGTTTGCTGCAGGAGAGAGGGAGAGCGGCTGCCTTCAGGGTCTGCTCAGCGCTGCGGCAGCGGCGGAGCTGCCCCATGGGGACGAGGGACCGCATGTATCCAGTCTCTGGGTGGCCTTGGGAGGGCTTGACTGTTCTTAGGGAACTGAAGGGCTACCACCCCGATCCATCCTCTAAGGGGCTCCACGACCATCACCTCCCACCCACTCAGGCCTAGGTCCCCGCTCCCTCAACTCACTCTGAATAGTGATTTTATGCACAGCCACCGCCTGGTCTCCTTGAATAGGGGCCAGCTGTACATCACACCAATCTTGGGCTGGGTCGAAGGTGGGTTTGCCAGCTTGGCACAGCAGGGCGACCAGTCTGTCATCTGGAGGAGAGCTCTTTGCCTGTGGTGAGAGAGCGTGGGCGATGCACGAGGGTGTGATGGCCACCTATGCTTGGGGGCTGCTGGGACCCATTCCCCTCCGCACGCTCTGCTGCGGCCATGCCCGCACTGCTAAGAGTCAGAGTCGGGCTTCATATTTCTGTGCTGGGTGAGTCCCTGCCTCTCAGCCTCATTCCAGCCTCTTCCCCACTCCCCTCAGCCTGCTGGGCTTGTCATGGACGCCCGATGCCTTTCTCCCTACTCCTCTCTCCTCCCCTCAAGCTCTCTGAGCATCAGGAACTGGTGCCCTGCACCATATCTCTCCCTACAAGGGGAGGGGGAGCACCCCACTACCGGCAGTGGGGGTCGATGCTCTCCAGCCTCTCGTGCCCAGTTCAAAGCCTGCAGGAGGGCAAGTCCCCGGCTCTCAGCTCAAGGTGTTCTAGCCCCAAAACGATGTGTCCACGCCCCTCCCTAGGCTAAGACTGAGGCCACAAATAGGCTGACAGGGTGGCACGGTGCCACAGAATACAGCAACCCGAGGGGGATCCTGAAGCTGCGCACGGGGTCGCTTACACATCCGGAAGCGGAGAACAGGGCTGTGGGCGGGGAGTACAGCTGCCCGTGGGCGCCAGGACCTGGTCCTGCCAGGCCACGGGGGCTCTGCTCACTGAGGTCTCTCTGATCTGATTCTGGAGTGAGGGGCTGCCATGAAGAAAAGGACTCTGGGCATGGCTTCCCTCGGGACCCCACAAACCACCCCTGGAAAAGGCCAGAAAAAGGGATGCCTGTTATGGTTTGAAAGTAAAATGTCCCTCGGACCTCCTGCTCTGGAGGCTGCCAGGCTCACAGGCAGGTCCCTGGGTGTGTGAACTCTGAAGGCAGGAGGTGGCTAGAAGTGGGTCCCTGGGGATGTGGCCTTGGGGACGATATGTGTCCCTCGCCACCTCCCCTTGCTCTCTCTGCTTTCCACCATCATGCCCTGAGGACCTGTAGCCCCAGCTCCTGCTTGACAGCCAGCGTATATATACATATATATACACACACGCATATAAATACACACACGCTATATATATATATATATGATATGGGATCTCCAGACCCGCTAGCAAGTAAACCTTTCTTCCTCTAAGTTTTGTGTGTCAGGTGTTGGGTCACAGCAGTAAGAATGCTGACTGAAACAATACTGCCTGCCCAGGAGAAAACGACAGCAGGGAACACAGGCAGCATTAAGTGTTGCAAGCAAGTCCAATCTACAGAGACAGCCTTGTTCTGCTCTAGTTCCTAGGGATGGTTGCAAAAATAGGCACTGGCCAGGAGAGGGCAGCAGTGAGCCAGTCGCCACCTGTGCTGAGGAAGCAGGGCATCCTCCCACCAAGTCCTTGGTCCCAGGGAGACTGGGGTCTGAAGGCAGCTGCACACGGGCTGTGCCCTCTCACACAAATGTGCATTCACTCACTATCCAGAGTGAAGAAGAGCCATAGGCGGTGGCTCCCTGGTGTTCAGTACAGACCCTATTACTCCTCGGGTTGGAGGGAGGTTCTCAGGGAGCACGTGGATCAGGAAACGGGAAGCCACCTTTAGAACGGGGAGGTTAGGCAGACTTACACTCTCTCATTTTCAAAGAGTCACACCCAGAGCTGGAGGCAAAGGGGAGCCAGGATCGGGGTCCCAGACACCGTGAGTAGGTACACGGTGAAAGCAAGGGGACTTGGGACCCTGCTCTGGCCCTGTGGCACCCTGTCTGTGTGGCCTGACTCAGGGAAGTCTGAACCTCAGTTGCTGCTCTGTACGGAGGCAAGGACTGACATTAGAAGGAGCACGGTGGTGCTCCCTTGCTCGGCCAGCCTGCAGGGGTGGGGCTGGGGGCTCTGCTACTCACGCAGGGGCTGGCTTCGGTGAGGTTCAGGATGAGCAGCTTCTCGTTCCGCCCTTCAGCAGGCAAGCACTTCACCTGAAGAGCCAGGAGATAAGGATTAGGGCATGGACCCCTGTGGGGTGTGGCAAGCTGGGGGCGTGGCTGGACCCTTTGGGAGCCAGGTTTGTCCTTGGCAGCCCAGCTGTCTGCAGCCTTGGGAAAAGGAGTGGGGTTGGGGTAGGTAGGGATGGATAGGGCCCCTCACAGTCCCAGCCAGGGCCTGGGCTGGAAGGAAAAATAGAAATGCTTTTCTTGAAATCTGGGCTTTTTTTTTGTCCCACCCCTGCTGAAATTACCGTGATATTCCTATGATCCAAGGTGGGAGAGGGTGTCCTGGGGCTTTGGGGGGCAGTTGAAGCCAAGCTAGTGCTGGAGACCGTGGGTCTGCTGACAGCAGGCGTGGTCACAGTTTCTGATGAAGAGCGCGCAGGCTGTGGGGTCGTGGAGGAAGATGGCGTAGGGCTGGCTGGCATCTGGGTGGAGCTCTGCAGAGTTCCTTGTGAGGTGCCTGGAGGTGCTGTAGCGGGAAAAACAGGCTATGAGAAGAGCGGTGCCCTGCAGAGAAAAGGTTCTCTGGCTCCATAGTGGCAGACTATGAGGAAGGAGGGACGGAGGGATGGAGTGCGGTCCAGTACTGTTTAACAGGACAGACCGGACAAGCTGGTGTGAGAGGCCAGCCAAAGCGGGTCACAACAATGACAATGGTGTGTGTAGCAACAGCTACCATTCACGGGGCACTTGCTTTGTGCAAGGGATCGTGCTAAGTGCCTCAAAGGTACTTCCTAGAGGAAGGGGCCATCATTCATGCCCCATGATTTGCCCGAGGTCATTGCCAGCAGGTGGCAGAGCAGGGATCTGAATACAGGCTTCTCCAAATTGACACCCCTACCCCCCCACCCACCCCCACCTGCAGCAAGCTGTGAACTTCAGGAAATGTCTGCATTGCCTGGGAGCTCCTAGAAATGCAGACACTCTGGCTCCTGCTTAGAAGTTCTAGTTTAGTAGATCTGAGATGGGCAATGATTTCGAGGCTCATGATCTATCAGTATATTTTGAATTTAATTTACTAGGTTAAGACCAGCACTTTAAGAAATAATAAACTGGGCGTGGTGGCACATACTTGTAATCCCAGTACTTGGGAGGCTGAGACCAGAGGATCCAGGTTCGCGGCCAGCCTTAGCTACTTAGGCCCTCCTCAACTTAATGAGACCCTGTTTCAAAATAAAAAAGAATAAAAAATTGGGCTGGGGGTGTAACTTGGAGGTAGAATGCCCCTGGATTCAATCCCCAGTACCGCCAAAAAAGAAAAAAAAAAAGAGGCTGAGACAGGAGGATCGCAGGTTTGAGACCAGCCTCAGCAACTTAGCAATACCCTGTTTCAAAATAAAAAATATAATTGGGCTGGGGGTGTAGCTCAGAGGTAGAATGTCCCTGAATTCAATCCTCAATACCACACACAAAAGAAACAAGTTAATAAAAGGAAACGAAATAGAAATCAGGATGTATAACATAGTGAGTCTAATTTGTAGAGATTTATTTCATTCATGTGCACTGTCTGTGTGTTTACTTCTCTTTTTTTTTTTTTTTTTTTTTTTGGTGCTGGGGATTGAACCCAGGGGCATTCTACCTGAGCTACAGCCCCAGCCTATTTTTTTTAATTTTTAATTTGAAACAGGGTTTCCTTAAGTTGCTGAGGCCAGCCTCAAACCTAGGATCCTCCTGTCTCAACTTCCCCAAGTACTGGGATTACAGTGATGTGCTACCAAACCCAGTTTGTGTATGTTTTCCCTTCCTTCCTCCCTCCCTTCCTTACTTTTTAATTTTTTTTCTTTTCATTTTTTGTACTGGGATTGAACCCAAGGGTTCAATCTACCACTGAGCTATACCCACAGCCCCTTTTTATTTTGAGACAAGGTCTCGCTAGTTGCAGTGGCTGGCCTCGAACTTGTGATCCTCTTGCCTCAGCCTCCCGAGAATGCCTGGGATTACAGACGTGTGCCACTGCACCAGGCTTATATGTGCATTTTCTGAATCATGATGTAACATGAAAATGTGTTTCTTATGGTGGGTTGTCATCAAACAAGTCTCAGAAGCACTGTTCTAGAATATTCTAACACCCTGCCACCACACTAAGCAGTCTTCACCTCTATCTCCCAGCTGAGCAAGTGTTGGGGAAAAGTGCTCGCAAGTTTATTCTTGCTTGGAAAACAAAATAAAACAAGCCGGGCGTGGTGGCGCACGCTTGTAATCCCAGTACTTTGGGAGGTGGAGACCAGAGGATCCGGGTTCGTGGCCAACCTCAGTGCGCTCTCTCTCTCTCTCTCTCTCTCTCTCTCTCACTACCTAGTGAGGCCCTCCACAACTCGTGAGACCCGGTTTCAAAATAAAGTATAAAAAAATAGGGCCGGGGGTGTAGTGCGGAGGTAGAATGCCCCTGGGTTCAATCACCGGTACCGCAAAAAATTAATTAATTAAATAAATAAATAAATAAATAAATAAAACAAAAAACCCAAGGCCTCACTTACCTTGCGTGCCGAGTGTCCCCGGTGGTATGGGGGTGAGGCTCGGGCCAGACATGGGGCTCGCACTACTGGGAACCGGGGTAAGGCTGTGTGGCTCCTTGGGAGAGCTCTCTGGAGCCTTTGAAGTGGCCTGGGTCAGCGGCTCAGGGCTGGCTGGGCTGGTGGCCGCAGGCGCGAGGCTGGGTTTTGCGGTGCTGACCATGTCGGTGGGCTGAGGGGGCATCCGGCCTTTCCCCGCAGTGGTCATGGTGGGGCTGGCGGTAGGAGGCTCGCTCCCTTGGCCTCCGGTGACAGCTTCTTTCCCGCTCTGGGTCTGGGTGCTTGTGGGTTCAGAGCTGGGTGCTTGTGGTTTCAGAGTGGAGGATGGATGCTTGGTGCTGCTGCCCTGTGACCCCCCGACTGTTCCGGTAGGGCTGTCCACGCTCTGCTTCGTACTTAAGCTGGTGGACACCACAGAGGTAGGGGCTGAGGTGACCGTCAGGCCCTTGGTCACTGCAGGGCTGGCTGTCTGGCCCGGGAGCACAGGTGCCGTTGGGCGGCTGGTTGCAGGGTCTGTGCGTAGGTGAGCTGTGGTCGCAGCCGTTGTTGTGGCCATGGGTGCTGGGGCTGTGTATTTCTTGCTCGGATCTGTGGTGGGTTTTATGGTGGTGGTAGAAGCATCCGTGCCGCTGGCAGGCTGGCCTAGGGTTGACAGAGAACACAGAGTCAAGATGGCATGGGAGGGAGTCGTTCTCTGTGGTTCTACAGCTCTTCCCGGGACTCAGCAGCCTCACTCCCACCCCTGCCATTGCCTATGCCTGGGTCCTTCATGAGTCCAGAGGTTTCTGGAATTTAAGAAACCTCTAGGAGGGAGGTTGGGAGTGAGACGGGAGAAGTAAGGGGCAATACCGTGGAAGAGGAGGATGAGGCCAGCTGGTGTGCTGCCCACAGAGCTGCAGGGCAGCCTGGCCTCCCCAGCTGGCCCACACGCAGCCCCTCAGGCCTGCCAGATAGCGCCAGGTGCAGGGCCCCCAGAAGATTCCAGACTGGTGCTTACTGGACCCCTCTGGCCCTGTTCAAGGATAAGCAGGAGGATTGCAGGTTCGACACCAGTCTCAGCAACTTAGTGAGACCCTCAGCAACTTAGTGAGACCCTGTTTTGAAATAAAAAGGGCTGGGGGATATAGCTCAGAGGTAGAATACTCCTGAGTTCAATCCCCAGTACCAAAAACAACAATATAAAATCTAAGTATAAGCAAGAGCCATGCAGCTTTTCCCAGCGGAGTTAGAACTGAGGAGAAGCGGAGAGTGGAGTGCCACAAGCAGCCATATTGATACCACTGAGGCCTGGGCTGAGGAAGGAGCAGTGCGCGTGGGCCGGACTCAGCATGGGGCTCAACCTTGCGGGGAGGGGCCAGGAACGGGAGGCCTTTTATTGGTTTGTTTCACAAAATATTTATTGAGGGCACTGTGATATGGCAGGTGCCATGCGAGGCCCCGTGGACTCAGTGGTGAACGAGACGCGGCTCCGCGCACCCAGACAGAACAGAAAGGACACAGGGAGCCAGAGGTAAGGGAAGGTGGCCCTGAGATGGCTGCTGAGCTAAGAGCTCAAGGATTACGACGTTGTGTGAAAAATGGGAGGAGTGTCTCGGACAGAGGAGCAGCGCCTGCAAAGGCCCGAGGAGGGGAGGGCGAGGAGAAGGCAGTGTGGACGATTGGAGTTCAGGGAGTCAGGACAAACGGAAGCTCACAAATGCAGGGCCCGCCAGGTGGTGAACTTGCTGTCCAAGCCAGACATTTTTGAGAGTAAAAGAAAGCTCTCTTAAGAGTCATATCCTGCCAGGCGTGGTGGCGCACACTTATAATCCCAGTACTTGGGAGGCTGAGACAGGAGGATCGCAGGTTCGAGGACAGCCTCAGTAAATAGTGAGAACTCTCATCAACCTAGAGAGGCCCTATTTCAAAATAAAAACAAAATAGGTCTGGGGGTGTAGCTCAGAGGTAGAATGCCCCTAGGTTCAATTGCCAATAACACACACACACACACACACACACACACACACTATATCCTAGTGGTGGCATATGCCAGTAATCCCAGTACTTGGGAGGCTGAGACAAGAGGATGACAGGTTCAAGGTCAGCCTCAGCAACTTAGCAAGACCCTTGGCAACTTAGTGAGACCCTATTTCAAAACAAAAAAAAAAGGGCTAGGGGTGTGGCTTGGAGGTAGAATGCCCATGGGGGTTCAATCCCTAGTACCAAAAAGAAAAGAAAAGAGGGGGGGTCAGGACTCTAGTATCTAAGGCATCTTGAGAATGAAGACCATGAGGTGGCTTTGGTGGGGCTGAGTGTCTGTGCCACAAAGGAGTGAAAAGCACACATACCAGGACACTGTGTTAAAAGTCCAGGTAGAAGGGGACTGAAATCAGAAAATTATAGTAATATATGCATATCCATGTTTATATCAGCATAATTCACAATAGCCAAATTATGGAACCAACCTAGGCGTACATCAACAGATGCATAGATTACAAAATTATGGGATATACACACAATGGAATTCTACTCAGCAATAAAGAAGAACAAAATTATGTCATTTGCAGGAAAATGGAAGGACCTGGAGAACATTATGTTAAGTGAGATTAGCCAGTCACAGAAAGTGAAGGGTCAAATGTTTTCTCTCATATGTGGAAGCTAGGGAGGAATTGGGATATAAGAGGGATTTTAGATAATAGAGGAGAAACTCCAGTGGAGCCAGGGAGGTGGTCCAGGGGAGGATGGGGGTGGGGGGTGGGGATTGATGAAGGAATCGCTTCCACTGACATTATGTACATATGTGAGAATACCAATGCCAGTCTCAATGGCATGTCTAGGGAAAGGGGGGAGTGGGGAGGGAGCCAGGGGAAAGCCCACCAAGTGCTGTGTGCATGTATGTCACTATCACTATGAACTACATTATGATGTGAGACTACAATGCACCCATAAAAGTATAAAAAAAAGAAAGAAATTAGGCAACTTAAAAAAAAAAGTCAATGTCGTGCAATGGCTCAGCAGGGCTTCCCCTTCTGGTAGTTCAGAAAGTAATGGTGCTTCTTGTAACTGAGGGTGTCTTTTGTCAAAAGATGCTAGAGTGCTGTGGGAGGTATCAGCATAGCTGGGGAATTAGGGAGTTCAAGGAATGTGGCCAGGGATGGTGGCCAGGGATGGTGGCCGTGCTGAATGGCTGCACATGGTTTCTCAACTCTGGAACTACTGACATTTTGGACTGGATTCTTCTTTGCTATGAGAAGTTGTCCTATGCATACAGGATGTTTAGCAACATCCTTGGCCTCTGTCCAGGAGATGCAAGTAACATACATACATATCCCCATCCAGCTATGCCAACTAAAAATGTCTCCAGAAATTGCCAAAGTCCCTTGGGAAGAAAAAAAAATCACTACCCAGCGAAAACTATTGGCTTAACAAAAGTAACACCTTCAAATGCCTAAATCCTATCAATGCACAGAAAACTAGAGGCTTTCTAGGGCTACACAGAAGGAATCTCTTCTTTGCAGCTGAGGGGCTGAGAAGGCCAAAAGATGAAGGTTTGATTCGATATGTTGCCTCATTATAGTGCTAATTTAATTTACAACCTCACCAGGTCTCTTACATGGAAACAGGACCTTGAGATTTGGATGGTGACAGATGGGAGCATGCAGATAAATCAAGTGACCCATAAATGTCCATCTCAAGGAACTCATTTGCCACTAGCTTTTGCCTTCAATATGCCGGCTCAAGCAGTTCTAATTGTTTTCTTAGTTGCTTGACTGAAACCTGGACTTAGTGGTAGCCCACGTGAAATAAAATCGGTGCTACAGTTGGATGAGGTTTGTCCCCCAAAGGTTCCCGTACTGGAAGCTTGTTTCCCATTGTGACAGTATTGACAGGAGGACCCTTAGGAGGTAGGCCTGGTGGGAGGTGACGGGGTCAAGTCTGCCGCATGAGAAGGTTACTGCAGGTCTCAAGGAGTGGGCTGGGTCTTGCAGCAATGGGTGAGTTCCTGTGAGAGCAAGTTCTTATGACACCGGGACCCTGGTCCTCCATGTCCTCTTGCTTCCCCTCTCCCCATGTGAGCTCTCTCTTGCATACACTCCTGCCATGTGGTGCCATCTGCCAAGGGGCCCTCAAGAGACACTGGTGCCATGCTGTTTGGACTTCCCACCCACCAGAATCATGAGCAAAAGCAGCTTTTTTTCCTTTATAGAGTCCCCAGCCCTCAGGTATTTTGTCATAGCAACACAAAATGGACTAAGAGTTGAGTTGCCAAAAATTGCCTGGAATAAGGTATTAGAAGAAGTCCAAAGCCTTGGAGAGATAGAAGTGTTAAGAGTGTTTATTATGAACGACGCACTCACTCACCCTCTAACCTTGTTCCCTAAAAGAGCTGAAACAGCACTCCCTTCACAAGGCTTCCGGAAATACTATATTTCATGAGTTCCAAGATACATCTTTTCATGTCTCTGGAATGAGGATATATTGTAAATGACAGTGGTGTGTTTTTCTAAGTTCGTAAAACAGTAGTAGTGCATCTTATAACTGATGTTGGCTTGGATTGTTTTATTTTTTTATTTTCAGTACTGGGGATTGAACCCAGGGGCATTCTACCTCTGAGCTACACCCCCAGGGCTATTTTTTATTCTTTATTTTGAAACAGGGTCTCACTAAGTTGCAGAGGCCTCACTCAGTAGATGAGGCTGGCCGCGAACTTGGGATCCTCCTGTCTCAGTCTCCCAAGTACTAGGATTATAAGCGTGCACCACCACACCTGGCTTGGCTTGGATTGGATTAAATCAGGGATATTACTGAGAGTACTATTTGCATATTGTAAGATCTTTGTTGTAACTGTTCTTCAGTGGCCAGAAATGTTAGTGGGAAATGTTGCTAATTTCAGTAGAGCAGGAAACCACTTGGGTAGTAGAGGCAAGAGCAGAATTTAATTTCCATGAGGAATGTATGCGGGCAAGGCCGGCGTGGTAATCAGAACAATATACCAAAGAGCATTTTGAACAGCCGCCTAGAAGTCATGTTTTCTCAAGGGTCAGAGGGGCAGGCAGCAAACCGGCCTCAGCTATTTAGTGAGGCCCTCTGCACCTTAGTGAGACCCTGTTTCAAAATAAAGAATAAAAAATCAGGCTGGGGGTGTAGCTTGGAGGTAGAATGCCCCTGGGTTCAATCCCCAGTACCACAAAAAAAAAAAAAAAAAAAAGAAAGAAAGGCGGGCAGCTCACTAACTTCCTTGCTGCAGGCCCAGCAAACTGAGACCTGTGTGGAGTGACAATGGAGAACAGAGACACTTATCCAGTTCCCAGGACTTGATGTTTGCACAGACAGGTCCCTCCGGTGAAGTGTGCATTCCTTTCATAAAGCTGCTGTAACAACTGTCTCTTACCTGGGTGGCTGGATATAACATAAATGTATTCTCCCGTGGTTCTGGAGCTACACACCTGAAATCAGGACTCTGCTCCCTCTTGAGGAACTGGGAAGAATCTTTTCTTGCCTATTCCTAGCAATTCTTGGTGCTCCTTGGCATGTAGCTGTATCATTGTAATCTCATGTGTGTGTGTGTATGTGCATGGGTGGTGCTGGGGATTGAACCCAGGGGCATTCTACCTCTGAGCTACATCCCCAGCCCTATTTTTTATTCTTTATTTTGAAACAGGGTCTCACTAAGTTGCAGAGGGCCTCATTAAGTAGCTGAGGCTGGCTCCAAATCTGTAAACCTCCTGTCTCAGCCTCCCAAGTACTGGGATTACAAGCGTGTACCACCACGCCTGGCTTCCCAGCCCTTTTACCTTTTATTTTGAAACAGGGTCTCATTAAGTGGTGGAAGGCCTTGCTAAGTTGCTGAGGCTGGCTGTGAACCTGCGATCCTCCTGTCTCAGCCTCCCAAGTACTAGGATTACAGGCATGGGTGTGCCACCACACTTGGCTCACTGTGATCTCTGACGCCATCAACAGATGGCCATTTTCCCTGTGTGTCTCTGTGTCTCTCCTTTACTGGGGGAGGGGGACAGGTTCTGGAGATGGAACCCAGGGTCTTGCACATACTAAGCACACATTCAACCACTGAGCTATACCCTCAGCCTTGGCGTCTATATACCTTTTGTGCTTCTTTTTTTTTTTTGCGGTACTGGGGATTGAACCCAGGGGTATTCTACCTCCGAGCTACACCCCCGGCCCTACTTCTTATTCTTTATTTTGAAACAGGGTCTCACTAAGTTGCAGAGGGCCTCACTAAGTAGCTGAGGGTGGCTGCGAACCCGGATCCTCCAGTCTCCACCTCCCAAGTACTGGGATTACAAGTGTGCACCACCATGCCCGGCCCTTTTGTGCTTCTTTTTAGTGCTGGGGATTAAACCCAGGGCCTTGTGCATGCTAAGTGTGTGCTCTAATACTAGCTACGCCCCTGGCCTCTCCTCTTATATGGACACCAATCATTGAATTTAGGGCCCATTCTAATCCAGCATGATTTCATCTTCATCTGATTACATCTGTAAAGACCCTATTTCCAAATAAGGTCACGTTCAGTGTTGGGGTTAGGACTGGAACATTTCCTTTTGAGGGTACACTACTTAACCCCCTAATCTACCCCCACCCCAAATCCTGTTATGAGAACCAGGGTTCTGAGTTTCTAAAATTAGAAATCAACTCTGTGTGCTTTAAACAGAAAGCAAATTTATTAAAAAGATAATTAGTTAGCTAATAAAATACTCTGGATGGCTAAAGAATCGGCTTAAGTCAGTGCCCAGACCTCCCCTGACCTGGCGCGGTGAGGTCATCAGTCTGCACTGGCTGCTTTGGTTTGCACCGCTGCCGCCATGAGGACCGGATCCTGGCTTTCACTTCTGAGAGATGCAGTCTTTAGGGATGCTGTCGGAAAGCGATCTCTCCATTTACTTTTATGACTGGGGCACCACGGGGAGTCCCCTGAGTCCCATCCATATTCCTCCCTGCTTCATTATTTAGCAGCATGTAGGACTCGTGCAAGAAGCATGACTCTTAGGAGCTGGATGCTCCACTCATCTTTACAGCGAGCTCCATGGAGGAGCTCTGCACTCCGTGAACCATCATGGCGGGAGAGTGAGGCACACTGAGCCCATGGCTGGTGCTGCCGGTGGAGGCATGACAGTGGGGACAATGCAGGCCCAGGAGGGGTCTGCTTCAGCTGCCTCCTTACTCCAAGGCCACTTGTCCCTGAGCCCACAAGGTAACCTTTAGGTGATGGAGAAAGAACTGAACTACTGTGCACAGTGAGCCTCCAAGACCATCGGACTCGTGGAGCTCCGGCATGAGACAGACATTCTCCTGTCCTGGTGCAGCCCTGTGCCCATCCCTGCACTTCCACGCACGATGCGCCTTCCACCTTCCTAACATTGGTTTAGAAAAACATTAGCTACTGCCTCTGAGTCTGCTCACACCCTCACCTCAGTGTAACCCCACTTCAAAACAAGTGGCCAGGAAACACACCATTCAAAGTCCTGGCCATGGGAAGAATTTTCTTCCCACAGTCTCCTTTAGGGTCGCCCCCAAACAGGGCTATCAGGCTGGAGCCTCCCACTCTGGGCTGGCACCCGCATATTACCCCGAGCATCTATAAACAGGCTCGCCTTACACCCTGCTCAGTCACCCGACCACAGGGAGCAACCCCTCAGACACCTTCAGGCATGCGTGGAGGGAAAGGAGCCGCGTGGCAGGAACAGGCACCCCGAGGATGTGAGCCACGCTGCAACGTCCACGTGTCTTTTTTTAGGACCTGCTCAGGCTAAATTTGATACTGGAAAGCTGCAAAGTAAACCTAAAGAAAAATAGGACGAATGAACTATCCATCGTAAGACCAAAATCAGTAAAATAGAAACCAAAATATAATAGCAAATATCAAAAAGGAAAAAAAAGATTGGTTTTTGTTTTTGAGATAGGGTCTCACTATGTTGCCAGACCAGCCTTGAACTCCAGGGCTCAAGTGATTCTCCTGCCTCAGCCTCCCGAGGAGGAGGTGCACCTAGAAGCACGTGCCGCAAGGCTAATAAAATAATAAAGCCCTAGCCGGGCGTGGTGGCGCACACTTGTAATCCCAGTACTTGGGAAGCTGAGACAGGAAGATCGATCGCAGGTTCGCAGCCAGCCTCAGCTACTTAGTGAGGCCCTCCACAATTTAGTGAGACCCTATTTCAAAATAAAGAATAAAATGGGGCTGGGGGTGTAGTTCGGAGATAGAATGCCCCTGGGGTCCATCCCCAGTACCAAATAAGATAAAATAAAATAATAAAGCCTTTGGCAAAGTTGACCAAAGGGAAAAAAATCCAAAGACATAAACAATAAGATATAAAAGTAATAGTAGATATTTAAAGCATAGTCCATTATGGACAAATGCTGATAAATTTGAAGCAGATGACATGGATGAATTCCTTCCACACACACACACCCCAGGGACATTCTACCTCTGAGCTACACCCCCAGCCCTTTTTATTTTTTATTTTGAAATATGTTCTTGCTAAGTTGCTGAGGCTGTCCTCAATCCTGAGGTCCTCCTGTCTCAGCCTCCCAAGTACTGGGATTACAGGTATGCACCAGTGTACCCCTCTAAATTTCTTTAAAAATACAACTTATCAATAAGTTGCCCTATAATTATAAAGAAAATGAACAGTTTGTCAATACTTTTCTCATAAATAGAAGCACCAAAACTGGACTCAAGGATCAAATAATTGGAGCCTTACATGAATTTTCTATAGTAGTCTGCTCTGCTGAAATATACATGTTTGTAAAAAGAATTAGTTTATACACGATTGTCCGTTGACAAAATATGAGAAGCGCAAGCCAAAGAAAAAGACTGATAAGCTGGCTTTAAAGAAGTTAAGAACTTGTGTTCATCAAAAGAAAGAATAAGACTTACAGAGTGGAGAGCTGGGCCGAGCACACTGGCGCATGCCCATAATTCCTAGCTACTCAGGAGGCTGAGACAAGAGGATTACAGGTTGGAGTCCAGTCTGGGCCACTTAGTGAGACTCTTTCTCAAAATAAAAAATAAAGGAGGCTGCAGATGCAGCTCAGTGGTAGAGTGTGCTGAGACACTAAAATATAATGACTCTTCTCCAGCCCATCAGAGAACTGAGGTCGAACCCTGGGGGCATGAAGTGACTTCAGGGACAACTGGAGGGCGTGCTTGCTTGCCTGGGACAAAGTTCAGTAGCAACATCCAGTAATTAAAATAATTGATTTTTTAATTAATTTTTTTTGTGGGTGTGGTACTGGGGATTGAACCTAGGGGCATTCTCCCTCTGAGAAATACCCCAAGTCCTACTATAAACCCCAAGCCCTATTTTATTTTGAAACAGGGTCTTGCTAAGTTAGCATACTCTAGCCTCAAACCTGTAATCCTCCTGTCTCAGCCTTCCAAAGTACTGGGATTGTAGGCATGTGCCACCACACCATTCAGGTAAATAGTTTTTAATTTACTTATTTTTTTGTAGTGCTGGGGCTCAAACCCCAAGGCCTTGTGTATGTTAGGCAAGCACCA
Organism: Glis glis; assembly: GCA_004027185.1. Taxonomy (NCBI): domain Eukaryota; kingdom Metazoa; phylum Chordata; class Mammalia; order Rodentia; family Gliridae; genus Glis; species Glis glis. The sequence goes on from PVJS01015202.1 coordinate 34,249, forward strand.
TCAAGCTATAAGCCCTAACCCCGAGGAGAGGAAAATTGGTACTGGGGATCGAACCCAGGGGCATTCTACTTCTGAGCTACACGCCCAACCCCTTTTATTTTTATTTTGAAACAGGGTCTCACTAAGTTACTGAGGGTCTCACTAAGTTGCTAAGGCTGGCTTTGAACCTGTGGGCCTCCTGTTCCAGCCTCTCAAGTACTGGGATTACAAGCACCATCACACCTGGCCCCAGGTAAATTTTTAAGTGACTTGCTAACATCTGGGTCTGAGTGTGAAAGTTATGAGTTGCAGAGTGTGAAAGGCATCCAGCAGGTGCTCAGAAGGAGCCAAAGCAGAAGCCTGTATCCTTTAAGGTGGAGCGCAACAAAATCTATAGTACTGGTGGAAGCCTTCTGCAGCTAGGGAAGAGAACAGGATCTTTAAGGGCTATGTGCTAATCCTAACATCTAGAAAAGAGGCAGGAAGGCTGGTGATGGCCACACCCTGGAGCAGCTCATTCCCATTGCCTGAGTGAGGCCTATCAGAACATCGGAGAATGTCCCCCTCCCAGGCCCCACAATGCCAGCAAGTGCCTGTAACAATGGAATAGGACCAGAGGGAGCTAAAAAGAGACTCTCAGGGGAGCAACAGAAAGACCTACAGCCAAGCAGAGGGGAAGTATGCATTAGCAAGGGGTTTGCAGCCTGTGGTGCATTAAAAGTATCTACAGCAACAACAGATTTTAAACCCAACCCCTGACCTGATTTACACAAATCCTCACACCAAAGACATAGCAGAAGAAAAATGTTCTGGTTTCCATAGGCAACCACTAATTAATTGACTTTCTGCCTATGGATTTGCCCATTCTGGACCGTTCATGTGCAGTGTTATCATACAGTATGTGGTCCTCTGGGACTGGCTTCTTTCACTTAGCTGTGTTTTCAAGCTTTTCTTTTCACTTTTGTTTTCAAAGTTCATCCGTGTTGTAGCCTGTGTCAGCTCTTTATTCCTCTGTATTGCTTAGTGGTAGTTCATAGCATGACCTACTACATTTGGCTTATCAGTTGATGAACATTTGAGTGGTTTCAACTTTTAAGCTATTATATGAATAATACTGCTATGAACATTTGTGTACAGGTTTTTATATGGAAATGTTTTAATTTCTCTCGGATATATACCTAAGAGCAGAATTGCTAAGTCATATGATAACTCTGTATTTAGCATTTTGAGGAACTGCCAAACTATTTTCCACAGGGGCTACACCATTTTACATGACAAGCAGCGATTTTTTGAGGGTCCAGTTTTGCTACATTTTCACCAACAATTTCCTCTGTTTTTTTTTTTCATAATAGCCACTTTAGTGAGCATGAAGTGATATCTCATTGTGGTCTTAATTTTTGTTTCCCTAGTGACTAATAAAATCCAGCAATATATAAAAAGGACAATACATCATGACCAAATGACGTTTATCTCAGGGATAGTTTGGAATTTGAAAATCAATAAACACAATTCACCATATTAACAAACACAATTTTAAAAAGCTCTATGATCATCTTATTCATGATTTAAAAAAAAACAAAATGAAAAAACAAAACAAAAAACACCAGCCTCTTGGCAAACTTCTCTTACCTAATAAAGTGTCAAAATAGACCTATAGCTAACATCATACTTAATGTGGAAAATGAGTGATTTGCCCTAAAGTTTGGTGAAAAGGAAAGGATATACTCTCTCACCACTCCTATTGAACATTATACCGGAAGTCCTAGCCAATTCTGAAGGGGAATTTTTTTTCTTAAAACTCATGCTTCGAACTGACCTCAAACCTGCGATCCTCCTGCATCAGCCTCCCCAGTACTGGGATTACAGGTGTGGGCCACTGCACCCAGCAAGCCTTTTGTCTCAGCCTCCCAAGTAGCTGGGATTACAGGAGCAAAAAACCTAGGTTTCGAAGGAGTTACAAATAAGCAAGGGGGTAAGGAGGAAGCTAATAAACACTGGGATGCTTGACTAGAGACAGATGTCAGTATGAACTCCTGTTTTAATAAATGTACAGATGGAGAGATAGAAATAAATATAGACGTGCATGCTTACATAAGAGAAGCGCAAAAAGGTGCATTTCCTAGCTCTGTTCACCGAGATCATCTAAAAGCAGTGATAAACCAGTAGCACAGAGCACCCGTGGTGCCCAGATTTTTTTTTAATACCACTCTCCAATAAAATGAACCAGGGCTCCCTGGAGAAACAGCTCAATTCTAGTGCTGACATGGGGAAAATGCAAGATGAGCCGGGAACATCTTGTAATGCCAGAGAAGAAGGAACAGCTTAAAAAAAGAACAGCCGAGCATGGTGGCACACACACCTGTAATCCCAGTACTTGGGAGGCTGATAGGAAGATCACAGGCTTCAGGACAGCCTCAGCAACTTAGCAAGACCCTCAGCAACTTAGTGAGACTCTGTTTCAAAATAAGAAATAAAAAGGACTGGGGGTGTAACTAGGAGGTAGAATGCCCCTGGATTCAATCCCTAATAACACACACACACACACACACACACACACACACACAAGACATAGGATCTGATTTGAAAGAGGGACACACCTGAAAGAGTTCCCAATGATCAAACCTAGAATAGTCTGAGCAACAAAATAAATATCAGCTTGGAACCCAAAAAATAAAATAAATATCCATGAGTCCATTCTGATAAATAAATAATTGATCGAATAAATAAGTAGGGGAAAAGGAACAAACCATCCTTACAGAAGTATTCCAAAAAATTGTACTTTCTCCTCAAAACTTCCACATATAAGAGAACAACAACCAACAGAAAAACAGAAGGGCCAGGCACAGCGGCACACGCTTATAATGCCAGCTACTCAGGAGGCTGAGGCAGGAGGATCGCAAGTTCAAGGTCAGCCTGGGTAACTAGGTGGGACCCTGTTTCAAAAAAATTTTTTAATTTAAAAAGGGCTGGGTGGCAGAGCACCCCGAGTTCAATCCCCAGTACCTACCGTGAAGAAAAAAAATACAAAATGGGGGTGGAGGAGAAAAAAAAGTATAGAAAATTTCACAGAAAAAAATGGCACAAATAGCCAATGAACATAAAATTGTTCTTAATAATTAGGAAAATGCAAATTAAATTAGGAGGAATCATCATTTCATACCCACAAGATTGGTAAAACTTTTAAAGACAGACACAGTAGCAAGAATATGGAGTGGCGTACGTTGGTACATACATAGCATGGCATTATCAAGTAAGGTCAAACATGCACATCTCTCAATCCACGACTTCCAACTGTGCCACGAGATGCTTACCCTAGGAAGCTGCGTACATGCCTCTAGGAGTATTTTTATATTGGCCCTTATGGGTAAGAAACAAATGTTTATCAACAGTAGTATGGATACATAAGTGGTAATTATATTTATGCGCTGGAATACCATACAGTACTTAAAATGAGTAGACTACATTTATAAGCATTAATTCCTCAGAAAATAATATAGAACAAGAAAAAGACCAAGAATACTCATTGGATTTGCAGGGTTAAAAAAGAGCAAAATTAAATATATTTTTATGGATAGAAATATAGAAAATATTACTAAAACTTTACAGAGAATTTAATACTAAGTTTAAGATAGGAGCTAACTCCTATCTTAGAAGAGAAGTGGGAGGGGGATTTCTGGTTTTTTAATTAATTAATTAATTAATTAATTTTTAATTTTTGAGGAGGGAGTGGTCGATCGTGCCTGGCAACCTCAACTTGCAGTTGCGATTGGCACAGCACAGTGGACACCTGACTCGGGCTGGCTGCGCGTGGTGGGGAAGCGCGCTTGCTGTGTGAACATGTCTATCAAATGTGGGGGGAGCAGAGGAACCCGGCAGCAGCTGGAGGGCGCTCGCTGGGTTGCCTTGTGAGGGCGGGAGGTGCCAGAGCGGGTAAGAGCGCTCCTTTTTGATTAACTGTTGTTTTCTTTCCAGTGTTTCACAGGGTCCTGGAGATGTGGAGGGGGATACGCTTGTGCTGACCCAGAGCCCGGGAGGACCTGGCCTTCACCGGCACAGACGCACACGCATTTATAATTCTGGTGCGGGAAGACTGTACATTTGGCGGTGGAAGAGTTTGCATTGGACAGCCTCGGTGGGCTCAGGGAGGTCCAGATGAAATCAGCTATGGTGATACAGATGAAATCAGAGAGGAGGAGAGGTCACCAGGAAGGTTAGAGGGAGAGGTGCGAAAAACCCATCTTGGATATGGCCACCTGCACCTGCTGGAAAGGTGGCTCAGAACCCACCTGGAGGGCTTGTGAAATACCGACGAGAGGCTCCTAATTCAGGCGGTCTGGGAGAGACCATAATAATTTGCATTTCTAACAAGTTCCCAAATGATTCTGCAGAGGACTGCATTTTGAGAAACATTATACTAGAGAAATAAAATCTGATTGCCAGGCGGTATTTGGTGCCAGACTGAGGCATGGTTTCATGAGTTTAAAATTAATCCAATCAGCCAGGTTGTGCGATTCTGCTCTAGCAGGGTCCAGGTGCTTGGGCGTAGGATGGAGTAGGATGCAAACCGCGGAGATGTTGACTGACCTGGAGATGGGTGGGGCTTTGCTAGGTGAGGATGAGCAGGAAAGGGTGCACGGGCTGGGAGGCACTTGCCAGGTGTGGACTGCAGTGGACTAAGGAAATAAGAGAACAGATAGAAGAATAAAGGCCCTAGACTGAAGAAGGCCAAAGAGTGGCTGTCTCGAGTTCCAGCACTGTGATATGAGTGCAGTCGGCCCTCCACATCCGCAGGTTCCACACCCATGGAAGCAACCAACAGCAGATCAAAAATATTTGAGCCGGGCATGGTGGTGCACGCTTGTAATCCCAGTACTTTGGGAGGCGGAGACCAGAGGATCCAGGTTCGCGGCCAGCCTCAGCTCTCTCTCTCTCTCTCTCTCTCGTCTCTCCCTCTCTCTCTCTACTTAGTGAGGCCCTCCGCAACTTCGTGAGACCCGGTTT
>PVJS01015203.1:0-24711 GCA_004027185.1 Glis glis
CTCACCGAGGCCCGCCCACGGCCCGACGAGCCACGCCCACTGCCCGCCTGGCCCCGCCCGCGGCCCTTCGGAGCCCTGCCCGCTGCCCACAGAGCCCCGCCCCCTTCTGGGGCGGAGCTTGGGCTCCAAGCCGAGGACAAGGTACTGTCAATGATGCCAGGGGACAGATGACTCTACATAGGATAGGGAAGCTAAGGAAAAAGCCTGGCCTGGTGGCGCACGCCTGTGATCCCAGTACTTGGGAGGCTGAGACAGGAGGATCACAGGTTCGAGGCTACCCTCAGCTATTAGTGAGGCCCTGTTTCAAAATAACCTAATAAAATAGGCTGGAGGTCTAGCTCAGAGGTAGAGTCCCCTGGGTTCCATTCCAGTAACACACACACACACAAAATAATAATAATAATAATAATAATAATAAAATAACTAATAATAAAAATAAAAACAAAAAAGAAAAAAACGGTGTATGACATGAATGGAGGGGAATGCTTCTACAACTTGTATGTGAAATGCTGCAAAATCTTTCAACTAAGTCCATCTTTATTGAGTTGATGAAAGTGGTTTGAAGCTCGCCTTTTTAATATTACTTAGCGGGTAAAGCAAGGCAAACAGCCTTCTGGAATTAAAGGCTTGTCACGAGTATTATTTGCACACTTACGTACAAACTGCATTAGGAAGAGAGAGGAAAACAGTCTGAGCTCTGTGGTAGCTTTCAGATGGCTTGGAGTGGATGTGGAAAGTGCACAGGAGACACCTAGAAATGCACGCAACAATGCACTAGCAATAGCCAACTCTTTAGCAGGGTGTAGAGACTCAAGAACCTTCCCAAAGTCCTGTGAAGAAGGTGCTCATTGTCCCCATTTTTCTCCGTTTTCCAAATTGAAAAACTAAGGCAGGGAGAGGTTAACTAATTTGCCAGACTGGAGAACCCAAGCAGTTGAACTTGAACCCAAGCAGTGTGTTCCAGAATTCTCTCTCAGGCTGACTGCACGGCCTCTGGGTGTCTCGGCCTCCAGTTCTGACTTCTCCCAGAGTTCCAGGGCCCACATCTCACATACAAGTCGTAGAAGCATTCCCCTCCATTCATGTCATACACCGGTTTCTTCTTCCTTTCTATTTTTATTATTAGTAGTGTGTGTGTGTGTGTGTGTGTGTGTGTGTGTGTGTGTGTGTGTGTGTAAGTTCCGGTCTTAAAAGGAACCCATAGGAAACCAAATTTAAGATAAAACCAGAAAACATGCAAAATACCAAATGGAAATGGAGGTCCAGGGAGAAATGCTTTTTTAAAAAAGACTACATGAAAACCAAAAAAAGAGCATGCACCATCTCAGTCACTTCCACCTGCCACCTGGACCACTCTCCTGCCCTTACTTGAATTAAACTCTCCAGAGTTTAATGAAAAAATGAAAAGGGCTGGAGACATAGCTCAGAGGTAGAATACCCCTGGGTTCAATCCTCAGCACCCCCCAAAAAAATCTTAAGTAACAGCAAAGGTGCCCAGCCTTCTTCACTCTATCAATGGCCTGGGAAAAATATATTTCACTTGGTATGCATATGCCCAATTTTATTATTCTGGCACTAGATTTTTTCCCTCTGTTCCAATCTGGTTCAAATGTTAGACATACTACCACTGAATTATTACTAAAATTTCTCAGCAATAGATACTATTCTCCACAACAGTTTTTATGGCTCACACTAAGTAATGTTAAGGTCACAAATCAAAGTTTTAGCATCTCCATTAAAACAAAATATTATAAGCCGGGCATGGTGGTGCATGTTTGTAATCCCAGTACTTGGGAGGCGGAGACCAGAGGATCCGGGTTCATGGCCAGCCTCAGCTACTTAGTGAGGCCCTCTGCAACTTCGTGAGACCCAGTTTCAAAATAAAGTATAAAAAATAGGGCTGGGGGGTAGCTCGGAGGTAGAACCCCCCTGGGTTCAATCCCCGGTACCGCAAAAAATAAATAAATAAGATAAAATATTATAATCTATTTGTTACTATGCACAAGGACATAATTCTCTAACGTACACTTTTCTTACACGCTAATCATATCTTCACTTCCATATACTCCCACTGCAATAACATGTAATTGGATTATCTCCTTGTTCATTCAGCTATCATAAGCAATCCTCTGCCACTTCCCCCAACCTGTAATAGCAATTCTCACAAAACCCCAAAATGATGACATGCTTCATCTCAGTTTATATAAATTAGCTGTCTCCCTGGCAGCTGAAATAAATCCATGTAAGATACTTTTGAGTCTGAAAATACTTTGAAAGCCCCTCTCTTTTGAGTTAAGACATCTAACTTGAAAAGAATTTGAATGAAAGAAAAACTTCAAACATATGTAAATATGTTTATACAAGACAAGAGGTTATACAATATCATTTTGTTGAGCATGCGTTTTTGTTTGTTTGTTTGTTTGTTTGGGGGGTCATGCTGGGGCTTGAACCCAGGGCCTTGCATGTGCTCAGCATGCATTCTACCACTAAGCTACAACCCCAGTCCAAATGGCATGTTTTTAATACTGGGGAAAACAAAGCTAAAATGATTACCCTGAACTGGGGGAAAATGAAGAAATAGAATTGGTTATTAGATTCCTCATGGAGGGAGACAAATGCACACACAGACACTGATTTTTTTAAGTCTTCATTTTGCGAACATGAACCTACTACAAAAAAAGTGTTTCCTTTCAAAAGCAGCAATACTGTTTTTTACAGTGTATAAATACTGTAATATACCTTCATTAGCCAATTCCAACTTGGAGTATAATAGAAAATAGGGCACCATTAACAAAGCCAACAAGAGCCAGCCCTGAAAAAAAGAATATAAACATTGATGAAAAAAATAATACCAGATTTCATTTTGTCAGTTGTTCCATTGTGTAGTCTTCTCACAAAACAGGCTTTACATTGAAATACTTGTTTTTTTTCTTCTATCAAGTTGAACCACTAAAGTATTGTCAGAAAGAACATGATGAAAAATGATCATGTCTTCTCTGGAAGAGGCACAGCATCTGGAAGTGGAATTAAGGCTAAACCAATAGTGCTGGTTTATGGTTCAGACGGTGATATGTTGATGATGTCGCTAGCTGACAGCCTTGCTGTCTGTCCTGTATGCCTGTTTACGAAGGCGCATCTCTATTTCCTCCCTGAAGACCATCATCCCCAGGTGGGCGTGGGAGGCCTCGTTCATGGCTTTGGACTGGAATTGGAAAACAATTTTAAAGGACAGAAAAGATCTGAACAAGTGGAGAGACAGCTATGCTCATAAGGTTTCAGTTTAGAATATATGAATTCTACTTAACATATAAATTCAATGCAATCTCCCAATAAATTCAGCTGACATTTTAAGGAACTCACTACAATTCATATCAATTTCATATTGATGACTAGAAATCCACCAATACCTAAATCCATTTCAGTAAACAAGGAGAAAGAGCAAGGGCTTGCTTTACTGGATATTAAGAAATAATGAAAACATAATTGGAGCAGGAACAAATTTTAAGAAGTCAATAAAACAAAATGGATAATGTGTGGGTATGTGTGTTGAAAACTGACATGCAGCTGGGCATGGTGGCACACGCTTGTAATCCCAGTACTTGGGAGGCTGAGACCAGAGGATCCAGGTTCGTGGCCAGCCTCAGCTACTTAGTGAGGCCCTCCACAACTTAGTGAGACCCTGTTTCAAACTAAAGAATAAAAAATAGGGCTGGGGATGTAGCCCAGAGGTAGAATGCCCCTGGATTCAATTTCCAGTACTAAAAAAAAAAAAAAAAAGGAAAAGAAAACTGATATGCACAGTTTATACCCTATATGGTTGATTGGGCAAAGGCTCTATAACTATACAAGACCCTAAAGGTAAACTAGAAGATGAAAAATGGATGTCAACTACATCACAATTAAGGCAAAAAATTAACAAATTTTGTTCAGGGTAAGATATCACAGATTACACTGATAGGCGACTATCTCAGAAAAGATACTTGTAGTATTTAAAACCAACAAACCATCAATATCAACAATAAAACAAATATAGAAGGAGTGGAGGTATCGTTGAAGCGGGAGAATAACTGAAAGATAGGCATAGGACATGAATAGGGACTCAAAATCGAGGGAGCCCAGTGTTCAGCAAGCATACTAAAAGATTTTCACATTTGCTAGTGCCCAAGAAATAGAAATTTTTAATGAGATGACATATGAACCCATCATGTGACAAAAGTTATAAGGATGAATGATACCAAGTTTGGGAGAGCAGCGGTCCCCTGCTAGTAGGAGCTGGACTCTAGAAACTGTCATCCTATACAAAGTAGTTAGGGACGTGCTTGCCCTATGACCCAGAGGTCCCATCATGGGCGGCTTCATGAAAAATGTCTTCACAGGCCTTTGAAGGATTATTTTTGAAGATATTTACAGTAGCACTGATACCAATAATGGAGCCCTGGAGGCCACAGAAATAGATAGATAAAACGTGATAGAGGCATACCATGAACTAATAGTCAGCAAACACACACATGTAGAGAGATCTATCTCTATGTAACTATATATGCATATAACTTCTATGATGTATACATAGATATAAATATTTATGCATAGTTATGTATAAGTTATATTAATGTACAGCAACTTGGATAGTTGTCAAAAACTGTAAGAAGAGTTAAGGAAAGAATGAGATTTGTAGCACAGTACCACACACATCAAAATAACACAACATATTTTACAGGGATAAACATACAGTTAAAGACATTTATCCTTGCGATTTTTTTTAAGTAGGACGGAGGCCTATGGTCAGAGAAGCATATGAGTAAGGATATGAGCAGATACTGATAACGGGCTAAGACCTGAGAAGTAAGATGAGCCTCAACCCCAAAATTAAACAAAAACAAGTAAATACCACAAATGTGCAAGTGACAGGAGGGATATTTAATTCTTTGTGTGTGTGTGTGTGTGTGTGTGTGTGTGTGTGGTACTGGGGATTGAACCCAGGGGCATTCTACCTCCAAGCTACACACATGAGAGGCTGAGACAGGAGGATCTCAGGTTCGCGGCCAGCCTCAGTTACTTAGTGAGGCCTCCGCAACTTAGAGAGACCCTGTTTCAAAATAAAGAATAAAAATAGGGCTGGGGGTGTAGCTCAGAGGTAGAATGCCCCTGGGTTCAATAACCCGTACCGTGAAATAAAAAAGAATAAAAATAGGGCTGAGGGTGTAGCTTGGAGGTAGAATGTCCCCGGGTTCAATCCCCAGTTACACACACACACACACACACAAAAGTCAAACATTCTTAGCCAGACATGGTGACACATGTCTATAATCCCAGTACTTGGGAGGTGGAGACAGGAGGATCACAGGTTTGAGGCCAACAGCTTAGTGAGGCACTCAGGAACCTAGTTCAGAATAAAAAATAAAATAGGGCTAGGGATGTAGCTTAGAAGTAGAACAACCCTGGATTCAATCCCCAGTACCACCACAAGAATAATAAGAATAATTCTCTACACAACAACAACAAAATGATTGGCTGAAACAGTAATTAATATACCTAAGTGTGAGGTGAGTGAGGAGTGTTCTTTTTCAATCCTGGGAAGAACTGAAGGGAACATCAGTTGCAACATCTTATTCCTGTCCAATTGGAGCTTACTCTTGTGGAAGAAAACGTCTGCCTCTCACCGTTCTTCTCTTGTTTTTATCCCTTCACTAGGATTGCTGGCATCTGCCATGATTGCCAGACTTACCACAGTCAGCAGTTTGGAAAAACTCACAAAACTCTGACTTTCATCAGCAAGGAGGTAGTGGAGAAATTAAAGGAGAAGAAATGGAAAGATACACTGAAAGGGAAGGAGAAAAAAGGATGTGATATTACAACCCTGTATATGGTACTTAGGAGACCTGTCTTGACCTGTTTTCTCATTTTGATGAGAAGTCAAACATCGTGTGTCATCCCAGGCACAAATAGAAACACCAGGGGTGGGCCCAGCTACAACGTGGGATGAAATTCATTAAACACAGGAATCCTGAGCTATTGATATTTTTATACTGAGGATTGAACCCAGGGGGCACTCTACCTCCAAGCTATACCCCCAGCCCTTTTTATTTTGAAACAGGGTCTTGCTAGGTTGCTGAGGGTCTTGCTAAATTGCTGAGGCTGGCCTTGAACCTGCAATCCTCCTATTCACAGCCTCCCAAGTACTGGAGTTACCAGCGCATGCCACCATGCCAGGCAGACCGATTGGTGTGTGCTCTGTGTATCTCAAAGACATGCCCGATACATTTCCTTTTGTCTGTAGGAGTTGGGAAAACTCTTGTCCACCGCCACATATTTATAGGACTAAAATTGGAATTACCAGTGCCAGTGTGGAAATATATTAAAATATCTCACCCAAAGGAAAAGCGCAGAAAACGAATAAGACCCTGGAGGGGCTGTAAAGAGTTTTTCATTTTCCTAAGGAAGAGGCCCGCTTCTCCGGATGGAAGGCCGGTGGTGATGCGCGTGGCTTCCCGGGAGCAGGCAAGGATGGAGGATTGTGCTGTCCACCTCACCTTGCTTTGTTGAGGAAGAGCTGCCCACGAGGAGGAAATGTTCATGCAGCAAGAGAGAGTCAAGTGGACGCTGAGTGCATCGTATTTTCTTTTCAGTATGGAGAAAGCACAGCGTGTTTCTAAGACTTGAATTCCGTAGTTAAAACTGCCTTAGGAAACGCTGAGTTTTCAATAGTCTTCCAAGTCCCATCCATGTGTTCCTCGGATCTCAGAGCTCCTCTTCCGGGCTCGTGAAGGAGGGACCTTGCCACACAACTCTAAGAGAAAGACAAAGGCCTTAGATCTTCTGGCGACTCTGTGATTGGAACTATGAGTCAGGTAGAAAAAAGGCTGAGAGATAAATCGAGGTCCCATGGTGCTCAAAATCAAGCCCTTCCCATGGGGGCACCAAGGGTTCTGTGTTTGGGAGGGTCCCTGTCTCATTTCTGGCAGCCACAAACTAATGCAAGAGGCAGAAAATGCTGAAGGCAACCATGACCTAACACTTCCTCATCCTGCCTCTTCCTTCCTTCCCCTTCCCTCACCCACACCCTCTTGCATACGCTCCCCTCTCTGCCTGGAAGATGGCTTCAGTTTTAGGGACAGCCCGATTAAAACCATCCCTTCACACCGCTTTCCTCCCACTGCAGAACCATCGAATCCCACGTGCAGCTTCCTGCTCTCCATGTCTCTTGTCCCCTGCAGGCTTCCCTCTGTCCCAGTCACCTGTTTTTCAGCCTTGTCTATACTGTGTGCTGCTGTTTGAATAAAAAAAAATTTTTCTTTTTAAAATTGCTTTAGTTTGTGTATTGATAGAACCAAATTATTTTGCAATGTGTCTGAACATAACACATTCGTTTTGAAAACTTTGTGCCCCCAACCCTTTATTTTGAAAAACTTCAAACCCTTAAAGAGTTGAAAAAATAGTGAAATTAATACTCATTTATCCTTCAACCTGATTTATCCAGCATTAATATTTGATCTCGCAGGACACTTCATCTCTAAATATGTGAACATCTCCTAAGGATAAGCAGATTCTACATAGTCCCAATATCATTATTATACACAAGAAACTTAACACTAACACAATGGTTTTATCCAATATATTGCACAATACTCGATTTTTTCCATATACCTTCTGGATGTTCTGGTTTTTTTTGCTTTTGTTTTGATCCAGGGTCCTAGACTGGGTCACGTATTACACTTGATTATCAAAACTCTTTAGTCTTCCTTAATCTAGAAGAGTTTCCCCATCTTTTATTTTGCCTTCGATTGACATTTTGGAGAGCTTGTTTTATTGTAAATCATCCTATAATCTGGATTTATCTTATTATTTTCTCACGGTAGATTCAGGTTTAATATTCTGGGAAACGTAGCGTGTGGAAAAGGTATCTTTCTCAGCATATCACGCACACACAAAAAGGCACGAAAACAAAACAAAACCACGCTTCATTATTGATAAGGGACAGTTTGATCAGTTGGTTATGAGGGTGACCACCAGATCCCTCTGTTCTGAAAGCGCATGTTTTTTACCTCTTCGTAAGGCGTAAGTTATCTGTGGGGTGATGTTCGGAAACTATAAATATCTTGTTCTCCAATAACTGTTTTGCCCATTGGTATCAGTGTCCACTAATGAGTCTCACTTGTATTAATTAGTAGTTGTGAAAATGGTGATTTTTCTATTTATCATTTCTACTGTATCTATTAGCTAGAATTCTTTTGTAGATAAGGGTTTTTCTCTTTCTCTGCCCTCATTTAAAAAAAAAAATGTGTTCCAGTCCATTTACATCATTATTCATGTTGATGCTCAAATTGTCCCAAGTTTGGCTGGTGGGAACTCCTTCAAGCTGGCTCCAGGCTTTTCGAGTACTTTTCTTGCTATTAAAAATCTGTTCCAGGCTCACTGTGTACTTTTCCTGTCCCATACCTAGTATCAACCATTTGTCCAGTGAGCCTGGCATCCTTTTAGTGGGGGATTGGTATTTTAAAAATCAAGATCTAGAACTAGATGTGCTCCTTGCTGCTGGAAGAGAATTGATTCTAGGTCATTTCAGTGGTTATAGATAGGAAATAAACATGTTTTTATGTTGGGCTCTCCACCCGGTGCCATGAAAGGGCCTGGTGGACTAGCAGAAGCCTGCTCTAGAGTACCGGGCCTCTCCCACGTGGCAGTGACTCAGCATATCAATGGCAAAAATGGCGCTGGCGGACCCCTCAGAGGGAGGTCCCGCGGATAGCCCCACCTAACCTCAGGAGGGCTATGATAGGCAGTTACCTCCTTCCGTGCTCACAGACGACAGGTGCCTCTGCCTATGATAGGTTACAGGGGGGCGTAATGACCCGACCATCGCGTGCCATTGGGCCACACCCTACTGCCTGGGAGTTTCCTTTATGGCCTTTACTTTAAAAGTGCGATTGGCTTTCTAATAAACGAGATCTTGCTTGACTTATCTCCCGGCCTGTGGTGTTGTTTGTTCGAGCCTTCGACGCTTACTTCCCTGTCAGTTCGTGCCACTCTCGGGCCGGACCCGAGATTTTTATTTTGTATTGCTTTTGTCTCTTTATTTTTACTTTTACTTTGTGCTAGGGATGGAACATGCTAGGCAAGTACTCTGCCACCGAGCTACATCCCACCCCAACGAGTTTCTCTACCGTGACTTTACAGTGACCCTTGCGCTGTCGTGCCACTGTGTGGGTGGGCAGTGAAAGAGTCCAGAGGACATCTGCTGGCCAAATCATTCTGTCCACTGGGCTGCCTTCCATCGCGGATGCTCTCTGTTGGGCCTTCGGCGACACAAACACCTGCACGCTCACGTGTACTTCTGGATCCATACACGTCTCTATCCCCGACCTCCTTATCTCTGAGGCCACTGCCCATTGAGACACTTGTCCCTCATCACTGTCAAGGCCACCTCGGAATGAGCCCAGGCTGCAGCTGCCCCACCCCTCTGCTGCCACACACATGGAGGGACCCCGCCATAAACCAACATCAGGCTTTTCTCCCCTTTCTCGGAGAGGGGTACCGGTGCAGCAGAAGAGGATGCGCAGACATCTGGGCTACCTGCGTGTGTAGCTTGCTGTGTGCCCTCTGGCCCTGATCATACTCAGTGCTGGTGTTCCACTCTGTCACCAGAAGGATCATGGCTGGCCTGTTCAACGTCATGAACCTGGGAGTCTGGCTGTTTGCTGCTCATGAGAGGCAGTTTCAGGCGCGTAGTCACTTGGTTTCCTGTGATCAGGCTTTCCATCATGAATAACACCCTAGGTACGTAATTGCTGCAGATGGCATGGTCTTACTCTGGAACCCCGGGGTCCTGCCCTACAGTTTTCCTCCTGGGGTGGTACAAACTCCATACAGCTTCTTTCATGCTAGTGACACTCCCACGCCATGGTGCCCGCGACTCCAGTGGCAGAACAGCATGCACAGCAACTTGAACCTCTTACGCAACCCTTTCTTGCTCTGGGCTCTGTTCAAAGCTGACGGCCGTTCATCCTTCCATATACACGGGCCAGAGGAGTTCCTCTGGACGTGGAACATGGTGCCTCCAGACCCCAACACCTACCAGCTGATGTATTTCCTTTATCATAGAAGGAGTTATTACAGGAAGCAATAATTTGACTTTGAATTTAGCGGGTATGTCCCAGCACAACCCTGTTCAACAAAAAAAATTTTTTTTTTTTGCGGTACCGGGGATTGAACCCAGGGGCGTTCTACCTCCGAACTACACCCCCGGCCCTATTTTTTATACTTTATTTTGAAACCGGGTCTCACGAAGTTGCGGAGGGCTCACTAGGTAGAGAGAGAGAGAGAGAGAGCTGAGGCTGGCCGTGAACCCGGATCCTCCGGTCTCTACCTCCCAAAGTACTGGGATTACAAGCGTGCGCCACCACGCCCGGCCTCTCAACAAAACTTTAATTGTGTTACTGAAATAGCTAGACTGACTCCATTTTGTAAAACCCATGCCATCTTAGGTTAAATGACTAAGCAAATGGAAAGTCCCCCGGAAGAGGGAAAAAACAACCTATAGTTCCCGGAATGTGACGTCTAGGTAAATACCAGACCTCCTGTTAATTATCCCAGATTCCAGGGATACATAACCCTTATAACTGCCAGATTTAATGTCTGTAATTGTTTGCTCAACCCCACCTGCAGCTAATGCAATTCTGCGATTTGGGCTATATAAACTCCTTCTGCCTGCTGGATAGGGCTGCCTCCTGTTTAGGGGAGACAGCCCGCGGCAGTAAATAAACAACTCTTTGATTTGGATACGAGCTTTGAGTGTCCTCTCTCGGCGTCTCCCCTACAACATTACAGATAGAGTAGGCCCCTGAAACTCTGCAGGGTTGGTCTTCAACCCTTTACAACACAAGTCTTACTAAGGCCTCCAGCATGCCAGTCACTTCCTGCTCATGCAACTATATTAATAATCTGCCATCAAGGTAAGGGATGAATGTGACATTCTGTGGGATATTTAGATGGTCCCAATCTCTTTGGGCAAAATGATGAGAGGATGAGAAAGTTAAGAGAAGTCGAGCCAAGCTGGCCCATATCCGGGATGGGAGAGAGAAGAACACAGTCACCGAGCCGATGGCTGCCTGCCACGTGTGTGAGGCCGTGTCAACCGCACGTGCCATGGTGGCCAGTGGTTGAGCTTGTGACAGTTCCGGTACCCTCCAGGATCCATCCAGTTGCTGCAGGAGCCAGGCTGGCCAATTAAAAGGACAGCACCATTGCCGCTGCATCCCTCCGATCATAAGGGCGGCACTAATTCCTGCTGCCCTTGGGAAGCAAGACTGTGATTTCTATCTCTGATCTTGGCAAGGGGTGGTAGTATCTGTAGTCATCTCCACTCTTGCTCCACAGACCTAGAAGCCAATATGCGGGTTACGCCAACTGCCAAGGATATCAGTCCCAGTTCCAAGTGGGAGGATTCTGGGTGTGAATATGGACCCAGAGAACCAGTGGAAGGTTGGTCTTGACGGTCCTACCTGATCAGATGATGTTCTCACGCTAACAGGGAACCAGGATGGTCCTTTAGTGCTCAAGATTTCAACATCAACTAGACACCAAGCTCCTCAGTGCTCTAAATGTCTGGATGCATCCTTTCCCCGGTGCATGGTTACCCAAGTAAACGGCCCATGTCTCCCTAGGAATGGACCGGAATAGAGAGATCACCACCATGTGTACTTGCATGGTGTTGGAGGGTACTTCCCCCTTTCTCTCTCTGTCTCTTTCTTTACACACACACACATACACCTAGATGTCTCCATCTCAGAGTTGGTTGTCCAGCTTTTCCCCACCAGAGCACTGACCTTAGAATAATGGACTTGACATTGTTGAACATTAATTTTCTTTGCAATTCATCCTCTTGGTCTATTAAGTCCTGGACTTGATCGTCAACTTCCTCTGCTGTCTCCATGTCAAGATGCCTTTGGGTTTTCAGAGGCCCTTTTAGTTGTGCACTACTGGCCCTCAGCTGTTCACCGTCTTCTTGTAGGACATTGGTGTCACTGGGCAACAGTCACCCAATATCGCCACCCTAGAGCTCCTGTTACCTGCACATTTCTCACAAGGAGAGAAGGTGCCCTCTGGTGCATTTCTGCACACTGTCCAACTCCCCACGGTGAACCGCTGCATCTCACAAGTAACACCGCAGGGTCCCCATTGCCAGTGGCTCTCGGCTACCGCTGTTATGAAGGTTCTTCAGAAGCGGAGGCTGAGAAGGAGGCAGGGAGCAAGCTTAGAGATTAACTGTGAAGAGAAGGGAGAGGAAACAGGATCTGGGGAAAGGGAAGAGCAACTGCAACGCAGGGAGAATGGAAGGAAACAGGGGCCAACATGGGGGAGATGTGGGGACCCTCGTCTAGCACGGTCCTCCAATGGCCCGCACGCCACGACCTCCCTCAGTCCAGGATGTGGTTTCTTTTGAGAAGGGTGAGGCTCTGCACAAAGCGATGGGGCAGAGGAACAGCGTGAGGGGCTGACGCTGAGCTGCCGGGCAGCCGCGCTTCCTGACACAAGATGTGGGCTGTGGGCTCCAGTCTCTGCCGTAGTGTTTGAACTACATTTTTTTTATTATTTAAAATATTTGCGTAGTCTAGAAGTCAAAAGCATATAAAACAAACTACTCAAGGAAATCTCATTCCTATCTCTATCACTTTTACTTCATAGGAAACCATTTTCTTAGTTCCTGCTGTTTTTTAGTCTGAATTTTTGCTTTTGCAAACACACACACACACACACACACACTTTTATTTTCCCTTACTTCTTAGGTAAAAGTTAACATTTTATCTATGCTCATTTACCCCTTACATTTCACTTAACAAGAAAATTATATATTTTCTATATATACTATATATAGAGAGATCTTTATATGAATATAAAATTTACTATTTATTTATATTAGTAAATTATATAATATATAAATACGTAGATCTCTATGTAAATCTAGATATGCACTTAATATCTATATCTATATTGATTTCTTTCTACATATATCTATCGACTGGTCAAGGGGTAAATAAAGATCTAAGAAGTTGCTCACACAGTTGTGTGCAGGGCAGGCTGGCAAGCTGGAAACTTGAGCAGTAATCATTAATGCTACAGTCTCAAGAAAGAACTTCTTCTCTAGGAAACTTGGTTTGCCCACCCACACTAGAGAAGACAACCTCCTTTACTTCAGTTAATTGATTATAGATGTTAATCACGGACATCTACAAAATACTAAAATACAGCAACATCCAGATCAATGTTTGACTAAATAATGGTGTGATCCCCTAGCCAGGTTGACACGGAAAGCAAGCCATCACAGCCTCCAAATATCTTCTGGCCATTCCTGTTTCCTTGACCTAAAAGTCCCTGCTCTCTGGTTCTAGAATAAACGGCTTCTTCTCACTGATCAGGTAGCTTATGGGTATTTGCCAAATGAACAGAGCGGTGAATCCTCACTGGGCATTCTCAGTGCCCTGGACAAGGCACACCGGTGCCAGCCGTGGCCCTGCAGACGTCCGAGTGGCACAGAGGAGCTAGATGCATGAGGTCGTCTCTTGGACTTGCCAGCCCTGCCTGCCCAGCTTCCAGTCCCCTGGTAAGGAGGAATCGTAGTGTGTTCCTGCCTCGCCTCCTGTTCAGGACTTCTCCTGGGAGGTGAGTGCAGGTCGGGAATCTGACTGTGCCTCATCCCGTCAGAATCTTCGTTCCTGAAAAGCCGCTTTGTACCCTAAGGCTTTCTCTCGCCACATCTTCAATGAGCAGAGTGTTAAATGTGGAGCCCTTGAAGCCAGGATAGTACCTGTCGCATCCCAGCAATCTACCGTCTGCTGCCTGAGGTTTCCCCTGAATCTCCACTCATTTCATTAGCTATTAGAGGAAGGAGCTGCTGCTTGCTTGATCCCTGCATCACTTCTCCAGTCAGAAAATGTAATTTTTAGGTCCTAGTAAGAAATTAGAATTGCCGTTAATATGAATGCCAAAAATAAAGTCTCTCATTTCACACCAAAAGTGAAAAGTATCCTAGTGCGTAACATAATAATTTGCACACAATTTTCACAATACCCGGAAGATGTGCTAGCAACATTGTGCGATCAAGGCACAGGCTCTGGAGTCAGACAATTAATTCTTGCATTGGCACCTTTCGGCCACACGATTTGGGCGTGGTACTAATCTCTCTAAGGCTCGGGTTATGATCTGTGCCAGGGTGAATGATATCTAACCTGCAGCGCTATCATAATGGTGAATAGTTCCATCAAGTGCTGGCACGCAGCAGGGACTGCATGTGTGTGCCATGAGGCCCTTTGACAGTCTGAGCTCATACACTGCTTCTCAGAGCGCGTTTTGAAAAACAAAATAGAACCCATAGATTCTATTCTATTTTAGTCTATTTTGGATTCCTGTTTTCTAGAAATCCAAGATAGAATCCAAATAAATTATATTAAACATGGTTTGCAAAATATATTTAAAAAGATGAATTCTTTATTAACACATCTAATTGCAAGATTTGGTGGCAAGTCTAATAACTCCTATAACTATAATAACTACTGTAACTAATAATACTGTGAGGTTAAGGATTATAGCTATAATACTATGGGGGGGTAAATAATAATAACCACTGTTACTAATAATACTGTATCGTTAACTATTATAACTATAATACTACTGCAACTAATAATAACTATTATAACTAATAATACTGTATAGTTAACTACTATACCTATAATACTACTGTAACTTATAATAAATACCACAACTAATAATACTGTAACTATTTTAAAATATACATTCTTCTGTAATTTTGAAGTAGTGATGAGCTTGAACATTATTTTGAGCTTTTTATAGCAAGTGAAATGTGGTATGGAAATATCTGTGATTTTTGTGGGTAACAAAGTCCCATGTACTTCTATGGCTTACTGCTTATATTAAGAATTAAAGAAATGAGCCAGGCACGGTGGCACATGCCTGTAGTCACAGTACTGGGAGGCTGAGACAGGAGGATCACAGATTCAAGGCCAGCACATGGAAACTTAGTGAGACCCTGTTTCAAAATAAAAAATAAAATAGGGAGGGGTGTAGCTCAGAAATGGAGCACCCCTGGGTTCAGTCCCCAGAAAGGCAAGAAAAAAAAAGAAATTAGTAAAATTTCAGATAGAAGTAGTGAAAACATGTAATTTTCCCACCCACCTTTATGAACTCCAGATAAAGAATTCCAGTCTGTACATCATAAATAGGTACCATTACTATGTATCAGTAAAAATTAAAAAAATATATATTGCCGGGTGTGGTGGCGCACGCTTGTAATCCCAGTACTTGGGAGGCTGAGACAGGAGGATCGCAGGTTCGCGGCCAGCCTCAGCTACTTAGTGGGCCCTCTGCAACTTAGTGAGACCCTGTTTCAAAATAAAGAATAAAAAAAAAATAGGGCTGGGGGTGTAGCTTGGAGATGGAATGCCCCTGGATTCAATCCCCAGTAGCGCAAAAAAAAATTTTTTTTAAACAAATACAAACAAAAGAATGCCAGTTTGTAGAAGTGATGACTGTTGTATGCTTCGCATTTCAGGCCCATCAGTATGATTATTTTTAAGAATATGTGACGTTCGTGACTGTATCCAGTGCTTTGCATGAATGTTCAATGTGACGGTTATGTAGACTCATTCCCAGATTTCCTGGAATTTGGAATCTCAGACAGTTGAAGGCAGCCACAGAGCAGAATAGAAGCATTAATAGGTGATTCAACAAACTGCAAGTCCAAAGACTAGCGCGCTGGAAGAGGACGGAGTAAGGGAGGGAGGTCGTGTCGGGGCTGCGGTGGAGGCTCCCGCTCAGACCCGGATCTGAGGAGGCTGTAGGGGAAGGCAGCAGTGGTGCTCAGGTAAGAATGGAGCAGCTTCCTTCCTGAGCAGGACGAGCAGGGCGTTGTCTGCAGATAGCGCCGAGGAGAAGGCAGAAGCCTGCAGGTCCCGCCGCCTTTTCTTAGCACACCTGCTACCGAAGATTCTCTTGATTTTCGGTCTTGCCATTTGTAAAGAGAACTGGCATTCTACCTCCAAGCTACACCCTCCAAACTACACCCCCAGTCCTTTATTTTATTTTTATTTTGAAACATGGTCTCGCTAGGTTGCTGAGAGTCTCACTAAGTTGCTGAGGCTGGTCTCAAACCTGTGATCCTCCTGTCTTAGCCTCCCAAGTACTGGGATTATAGCTGTGCACCAACATAACCAGCTGTTTCCAATTTCGAAGGGTAAGATATTTAAATTATTTGCGCTGATTCATATATTCCCCCATGGAATTCTGATAATCAGCACATATGTAAAAGCACAGAAAGTGAATTTCACTTTCCCCACCCCATGTTAGCTCACTGCTTCTCTGCTCTCTCTTCCCAACCCTCCTTGTTGTAGCAGCATGGTCCTGCTCCTCCCCAGCACCCACTTGTGGCCTTTGTAGTGAGGATTGTTTAAGCCTACCAGCTTCCTGACATTAATTTTTTCTCTTCCTTTTGGTTTTGCAGTGCTGAGGGTCAAACCTAGGGCCTTACACATGTCAGGCAAGAACTTTACTACTAAGCTATACTCCTATTCCCTAACATTGTTCTTATTTGGGGGGACTCTAAAGGCAGGCAGGGACAGCCCAAATTCTTTTTATAAAAACCAAGGGAGAGCCTTGCATGGTGGCACACGCCTATAATCTCAGTACTTGGGAGACTAAGACAGGAGGATCGCAACTTAGTGAGGACCTGTAACTACTTAGTAGTGAAGTCCCTCAGCAACTTAGTGAGACCCTGTTTCAAAACAAAAACAAAGGCCAGGTGTGGCGGCGCACGCTTGTAATGCCAGTACTTGGGAGGCTGAGACAGGAGGTTCCAGGTTCGCGGCCAGCCTCAGCTACTTAGTGAGGCCTCCACAACTTAGTGATACCCTGTTTCAAAATAAAGAATAAAAAATGGGGCTGGGGGTGTAGCTCGGAGGTAGAATGCCCCTGGGTTCAATCCCCAGTACCACAAAAAAAAAAGAATAAAAAATGGGGCTGAGGGTGTAGTTCGGAGGTAGAATACCCCTGGGTTCAATCCCCAGTACCGCAAAAAAAAAAAAAAAAAAAAAAAATCCCTGAGGGAGAGGCAGCTATTTGTCTTTCTGTTACCATGGCAACTGGAGTCTAGGCATCTGAACTAAAAGTGGTTGATTGGATGCTTCTGCCTAGAATCTTGGATCTTAAAGAACTGGCTTTGGTGGCGCACACCTGCAATCCCAGTACTTGAGAAGCTGAGACAGGAGGAGTGCAGGTACGAGACCAGCCTCAGCAAGAGAGTCTCTCAGCAACCTAGGGAAGCCCTGTCTCAAAAACAAAATATAAAAAAAAAGGGAGTGTAGCTCAAAGGTAGAATGCCTCTGGGTTCAAACCCCAGTACCACACACACCAAAAAAAAAAAAAAGAAGAAGAAGAAGAAGAAAAAAAGAAATGACAAAGGAACGGGGCTGGTAGGAGGGCTGGGGCAACTGGTGAGGAGTCTAGAAGCCAAGGAGGTGGTGGAAAGTGACCAGGGCTGCAGAGCCAGAGGTCAAGTCGGAAGCTGCGAAGGCTGCCGCCGGGCCCAGCCTCAGCCTGTCACCTCTGGGTCTTGCCCAGTCCCTGTTTTCCAGCCTTCTCGCCAATTCTTACCCTTTTCAATGGATTTCTTTTACTTCTTAACTAGATTTGATTTCTGATGTTTCTAAAAAAATGACAAGCACATGCTCTAATTTCAAAGCTTTTCTCTATCCTCCAAAGACATATTGTGGCTTAAAAGTCTAGGAAGAATCAAAGATTGCAAGAAGAAATTTGGATGAGAGGATTCTTGACCTGGTTTCATCCTACTGTCTTAGAAACACTATAACAGGATCGTCTTCGAGGAGGGCCAGAAGTGGTACCTGGAACATTCTGCAATCTATCCAGGTACAGGCTGAGCTGAGAACAGAGTAGAAAGGGGCCCTTCATTATGCCTGGTTAGTAGAAGGCAGTTCTCACCTGTGCAGAAAAAGAAAAATGAAAGTCATAAAATTTATGTGGAATTTTTTCTCATTATTAGTGGCAGTTTTTTGGTTTTTTGTTGTTTTGTTTTGTTTTGTTTTGTTTTGGTGATGCTAGGGATTGAACCCAGGGGCATTCTACCTCTGAGCCCCAAGCCCTTTTTATTTTTTATTTATTTTTATTTTTTGTGGTACTGGGGATTGAACCCAGGGGCATTCTACCGCTAAGCTCCACCCCCAGCCCAATTTTTTATTCTTTATTTTGAAACAGGGTCTCACTAAGTTGTAGAGGGCCTCACTAAGTAGCTGAGGCTGGCTGTGAACCTGAGATCCTCCTGTCTCAGCCTCCCAAGTACTAGGATTACAAGCGTGTGCCACCACGCCCGGCTTATTTTTTATTTTGAAACAGGATCTCACTAAGTTCCTGAGGCTAGCCTAGAACCTACGATCCTTCAGTCTCAGCCTCCCAAGTACTGGGATTACAGGCATGGGCCACTATGCCTGGCAGCAATTGGTTTTTAATGCTTCTATTCAAGGAATTTTTATAAATTAAAAACATTTATAGGAGACTTTGAGGTATCATGGGTTGGGCTATCTACATCTAACCCAGTTTCCCTTCTTCCTTGCTTGACATATTTTGGGGGTTGTGGCAGGATGACAGTTATCCTATAATAATGCCTGTTCTCTTCTTCCGTATGAATAGACTTTTTTTGACACTCTTGGACACCCACAATAAGGACGTTTCCCAGACTCCCTAGTGTGGCTGTGTGACTAGGTTCTGTTCCACTGTATGTAAATGGAAGAATGATTTGGAAGCTTCTGCACATGTTCCTTAAAAGACAGCTGGTATACCATTCACTCACTTTCTTTATTCCTCTTTTTGATCGGCAGCCTGGACCATGGAGATGGTTGTTGCTATCTTGGAGCAGGAAGATGAGGATTGCACGTGTGTGTGTGTGTGTGTGTGTGTGTGTGTGTGTTACTGGAGATTGAACCCAGAGGCATTCTACCTCTGAGCCAAAACCCCATCCCAATTTTATTTTTATTTTGAAATAGGGTCTCACGAGGTTGATGAGAGTCTCACAACTTGCAGAGGCTGTCCTTGAACCTGCAATCCTCCTGCCTCAGCCTCCCAAGTACTGGGATTATAGGCGTGTGCTACCACACCCAGCTTGATGAGGCTTGCACTCTGAAAAGGTGGTGGTGAGCCTACAGAAGCAGAGTTACCATGTGAATTTGGTAATTTGGTTTGAACAGATGGCCCCTGATCCTTGCAGCTTCACTTTACAGCTGTGTTTAAAAAATGGAGTCTAGCCGGGTGTGGTGGTGCACGCTTGTAATCCCAGTACTTTGGGAGGCGGAGACCGGAGGATCCGGGTTCGCGGCCAACCTCAGCTCTCTCGCTCTCTTTCTCTCTCTCTCTCTCTCCTTAGTGAGGCCCTCTGCAACTTCGTGAGACCTGGTTTCAAAATAAAGTATAAAAAATAGGGCCAGGGGTGTAGCGCGGAGGTAGAACGCCCCTGGGTTCAATGCCCGGTACCGCAAAAAAAAAAAAAAATGGAGTCTATTCATTTCTTCCTAGTTTGCATTTGGGCTGGCTTTGGAACTTGATTTGGCCAATAGACTACAGCGGAACTGGCCATGTGCTCCTGTAGGCCTTGATCTCATGCCTTGTTGCCTGCATCTACTTTCTCTCTTGGATCACAGCTTCCACCATGATCACCAGCTCTGGCTAGCCAATGGGCAGGTGAGAGACCATGTGGGGGCTCCCGGCTGCTAGCCAGCCAAGCCTCGATAGCACAGCTGTGTGTAAGCAGATGGAGGAGCCCAGGGAAGACTGACTGGCAAACTTAAACACTAAGTAAACGGTTGCTGCTTTAGACCAGTGATTGTGGGGAGGTTTGGTGTGCAACAATAGGAAGCTTTGCACATTTCTGCTTGAACTCTTGGACCTTACCTCTGCTGTGGGAACAACCTAGTCTACTTTAGGTTGACAGACAATATGGAAAACAGCCTCATTGGTCTATTTCTCCCATTCGAGGGTCCAGATATATGAGGAAAGCCATCCACTACCAACAACCTGTGACTGACCCAACCACTGATTGTGTGATGGGCAGAGAAAGTCCAACCAAGACCAGAAGAGCCATTCAGTTAATCTTCAGATTTATAGATTAAATAAAGTTTAATTCTTTATTTTTTTTTAATTTTTTTTTTTGCGGTACCGGGGATTGAACCCAGAGGGGTTCTACCTCCGCACTACACCCCCGGCCCTATTTTTTTACTTTATTTTGAAACCGGGTCTCATGAAGTTGTGGAGGGCCTCACTAAGTAGAGAGACAGAGAGAGAGAGAGACAGGGAGAGAGAGAGAGAGCTGAGGCTGGCCACGAACCCGGATCCTCCGGTCTCCACCTCCCAAAGTACTGGGATTACAAGCGTGCGCCACCACGCCTGGACAAATTTAATTCTTTAAAAGACAGGGGATCACAGGTTCAAGGCCAGCCTCAGACACTTAGCAAGACCCTTTGTAACTGTTCCGGTCAGCATTCTTGCAGCTATAATCTAAAAGACTGACCAAGTAACTTAGAGGATAGAAGATTTATTTTCTTACTGGTTACAGGTTCAGTCCATGTGAGGCCAGGGACTGAGGTTCTCAGGGCATGGCGGCAGGAAGTGGAGAGAGGGAGAGCACATGGGCTGTGCTCCTCACATCATGGAGGCCGGAAGCAAGAGAGCGAGCTGGGGGAGGAGGAACCATTTATATAATCTCCAAGGCTGCACCCCCAGGGACCCACCTCCAGGCACACCCTATTGCCCTACCGGGTACCACCCAGGTAAATTCATTGCAATGGATTTATTCTCTGCTGGGATTACAACCCTCATGACTCCACTATATCAACCCTGAATATTAATAAATGAGCTCTTTAGGGGACATTATATATCTAACTATAACAGTAACTTAGCAAAACCCTGTTTCAAAATAAGAACAAAAAAGGGCTAGAGATGTAGCTTGGAGGTAGAGTGCCCCTGGGTTCAAGCCCCAGTACCAAAAAAATGAGTTTATTTTAAGACATTGGACGGCACCAGATAATTTATATTTTCATGCAGATAATTTTCTTTCTTATTTAAGCCTCAATTATTTTTTATTTCTGTTATACATATCCGAACCTATTCTTAACTGATACAGTTGTCCATCTTTCCTTCGTAAGCCCCAGAGTTAAATCTTTTTTTTTTTTTTTTTTTTTTTGCGGTACCAGGGATTGAACCCAGGGGCATTCTACCTCCGAGCTACATCCCCAGCCCCATTTTTTATACTTTATTTTGAAACTGGGTCTCACAAAGTTGCAGAGGCCTCACTAAGTAGCTGAGGTTGGCTGCGAACCCAGATTCTCCGGTCTCCGCCTCCCAAGTACTGGGATTACAAGCGAGCGCCACCACGCCCGGCTCAGAGTGAAATCTTGATTGGTCTATAGTAATCATTGCTTTACTAGTAATCCCAGTTCTTAAAGAAGGGAATGCAGGGGGCTCCTGTTAAACAAAGAGCTGCATGGGAAGAGATGGCCACCTTATCCAACAGCGTTTGACATGTCTGCACACCATGCCTAGGAATTGGTAGCCGGAGGGGCGTTGGCCTCAATGTCAGCAAGAGCTGACATTCTGAGGGCAATAGAGGTGAAAAAATGGAAAGAATTTGGGTTTTTGATAATGCAATTGAGCCACTTGGTAATTGCCCCTAACTCTGGACTTCTCGTTATATAAAATAATACACACGCTGAGTTGCTTAGAAGGTTGAGATGAATTTTTTGTTAATTTCAGCGGAAAACATCCTAAGTGAGACCCCAATTCCCTGCTTATTTAATCCTAGACCAGCTGGGGAACGCCTTTAAATCACTGAACAAAATGTTCAGTCATTGCCCTCTAGGACTTCACACTCTAGAGATAACGACTATAAAACAGATTGAGGGTAATAAACTTCTCATTAGTTACCCAATAAGGAAAAGTCATTCCTTCAGTATCAAAGAGGCGTTCTGGGTCACTGTCAGATCTATTTATCTGTTAACTATGATTCTCTATTTTTTTTCCCCTGGGGATCGTGATTCTTATGTAAAACCATCTCATTTTGGCCTACTAAATTATGATTATAGGGGCTTACCACTTTATTCTCACTCTTCATTCAATTCAGAGTAATCTTTCCTTGAGATGCTAGGGTGGGTTTATATTTAAAAGGTAATGTGATGGTGATTTCATATGAGTTATTAATCACACATATGCAAGAATGAGTCACAGGTTCCTTTGAGCTGTGTTAAAACATTAGAAATAGCCGGGCATGGTGGTTCATGTTTATAATCCCAGTACTTGGGAGGCTGAGACAGGAGGATCACAGGTTCGCGGCCAGCCTCAGCTACTTTTCCACAACTTAGTGAGACTCTGTTTCAAAATGAAGAATGAAAAATAGGGCTGGGGGTATAGCTCAGAGGTAAAATGCCCCTGGGTTCCATCCCCAGTACTGCAAAAAACAAACAAACAAACAAACAAAAAACATTAGAAATAAACTGTGTATATTAGGGCTGCATCTGTAGTACTCGTCCAGTTTTGTGTAGTTAAGTGATTTGGGAATGCAACGTGGCAGCCTTGCTCCAGTTCCTCGGCCAGGCGGTTCTCGGGGACTGACAGGAACAGGAGGGTCTTCAGTTGCACTGAGTGGACATTCGGGACATTTGTGGGCACCGCGGGATGGATGAGGCCCAACAAAGACTTGTAGCTTATGCCACAGATTCCCTCTTGAGCCGAGCCCCTTGGGCGGCAGTTATTCTCTGCACATGAAGAACTCGAGCTCCATGGTTTTTTTCGGTTGTTTTTCATGGCCGCGTTCTTTCCTCCGGTGTTTTTTTATAGCTGCCCACATGCTGTGGCCATTGTGTACATCACAACGGGAATTGTTGCTTCAGTTCGTCACAGTTTGAAGCATTTTGATGTTGTTAGTTCCCTGCGGTGATTTGTTTCTAATTCCCACTAATATCCCTTTTCGGTCTCATCTTTTGAAGCTCTCATTTTGTTCCACCTAAGATGAGGTGAGACATGATCACACAGGGCGAGTGAGGACTCGGATATGTGTGCGTCGCCCGGGCATGGCACTGCCAACCAAGGGCAGTGGCTTTCGCCAAGGACGTAGATTCATAGATCATGGAATGTCAGCCCTGGAGGGGGGCTGCACAGTTGGGCTTTGCACATGCCACACACACAGTGGGACCTAACATTCAATGAGATCACAAAAAATGATCACTAGGACCCGGCTACGACAACCCAATGTGCACGCGTGTTAAATACTAGACCTTGACAATGTGGCAGAACAGGATTCCCCCTTCCCTTCTCCTTGAGTTTTTATTTCCTAACACCCACTCCTGTATAGGGGGAGTGTTTCGAGTAGAGCAGAATAAAGACAGAGGCTCTTTGAGCAAAGCAATACATCAAAGTTATGTTTAGAGAAGATAGCAATATTAGGAAGACGGTGGTTTGCACATCTTGACACAGCTTCCCTCCACAGTAATCCTTGTTTCATGGAAGAGCCCCATCCTACAATGACTGGTTGAAAGTTTGATTAGAGACAGGATATAACAAAATCTCAGTGCAAGCTCATACAAGTCTTGTTATTACTGACAAAGAGAAAAATGTAAAAAATGCACAGTGGATAAACCCAGCAGATACTACCTAACCAAATGATGGAATTAATACCATCTGTGCTTGAACAAATGTGTACCGTGTGCCTCTGCTATGATGCAGGAAGAGAGGGCCAATCATCACTGTATTATTGAAGATAAATGGCCGGGACTCTTCAGAAGTGCCAAAGCAATCATGTTGGAGATGTCAGACTAAAGAAGTCTAAAGAGAAAAGAAACCCCAATACAATTTGTGCTCCTACATAGGATGTTGGACCAGAATTTTTTGGTGTTCTCCTATAAAGGATGTTTGTGGGACAACCGGCAATTTATTTCTTATTTTCGTGGTGTGGAGGATCAAATCCAGGGCCTGACACATGCTAGGCAAGCACTCTACCATTGAGCATCATGTCCCCAGCTCTCACTGACCAAATTGGAATGAGGGCTATAGATCCAAGTTAGTTTTCTGATGTGTGTGTGTGTGTGTGTGTGTGTGTATGTGTGTTAGTGGGTATTGAACCCAGGGGCATTCTGCCTCTGAGCTACACCCCTAGCCCCATTTTATATTTTATTT
Organism: Glis glis; assembly: GCA_004027185.1. NCBI lineage: Eukaryota > Metazoa > Chordata > Mammalia > Rodentia > Gliridae > Glis > Glis glis. Next base: position 24,235 of record PVJS01015203.1, read on the forward strand.
TGAAACAGGGTCTCACTAAGTTGCAGAGGGCCTCACTAATTTGCTGAGGCTGACCGCGAACCTGCGTTCCTCCTGTCTCAGCCTCCCACGTACTGGGATTACAGGTGTGCGCCACCACGCCCAGCTATAAGTTTCCTGATTGAGCTGTATCAAAGTTAATTTCCCGATTTTAATAACTGTCTCATGGTTATGTAAGAGAATGCCCTTGGTGTTTGGAAGCACACATCGAGGTACTGAGTGATAAAGGAACATCACATGTCTGACTTACTCTCAAGTGGTACCAACACATAATTATATCTCTCCATCTATCAAGCCCTATGTCTAGCTACAAAATGATACAGCAAATGTAAAATGTTGACTTTTGGGGAATCTGGGTGAAGGGTATATGGAAATTTTTGCAACTTTTCTATGAATCTTAAGTCATTTCAAAATAAAAACAGAAGCCGGGCGTGGTGGCGCATGCTTGTAATCCCAGTA